>CM035409.1:24574656-24614656 GCA_020310875.1 Ceratopteris richardii | reverse complement strand
AAAATGTTGTTCCATGCCACTCAAAAGTGCACAAAGAATGTGGTCTAAGTTATACAATTCATAACTATGAATTATACACTCAAGGTGAGAAGGATATTGGGTGATTCTACCACACACTTAAATTATCACAATAAAAAACATTTTCCAAAAAAAAAGTGACAATCAAATGACTAAATCAAGTCTATATAGGAACTAAAATTGTCAATCATGAATGTTTGACCTATTGTTCAGCTTAACCCTAGAAAGTGCAATGAAATACACCATAGTTTTAAAGAATATCCTTGTTATGTTGGTTAAAGAAATTGACGATAATTTATTCGCCTAGTATTGAGAATTGAAGCAATCTCAAAGAAATACTAATTAATTAGAGGTGATATGGATTTATGATGTAGTGAGGAATTTTTGGGAGTTGGGAAATATTCTGTAATTTTTATTATCGACTAAGACTTGGCATTAGTATCTCAAAAAAATCCAATGTGGTAATATAGATACTAAATCATCTTGATTTCTTTCTAAATAAATAGATACTTTAGCATTTCATGTTTTAGGCTACGGAAATAGTTTATTATAAGACCTAAACACTGTAAAATTTATATGCAAAATAATTTGATGCATTTTATGAGATAAAATTAATTGAGTTCTTTTTATCTCTAAGATGTAGTTAGGTCATTGCCCTATACTCAACTTCACAACTAGAAGTGGTCAGAGTAGGCTGCGTCTTGCTCAATCAAGATATGCATGAGCTACCAAGCATGAAGCGAGAACCACTAGTGGACACATGAGTGTCATAGCAATCAACCCAATCAGAGTAAAAAAAAGAATGTAGATTTGGTGGTAATGATCTCCCCTTGAGATAAAACAATCCAAGTAGCCGGGTACCACTCAAGTAGATAAAGATACACTGCTAATGCTAGACACCTAGGCAATGCATAAACCTGCTCATATGTGAGACAAGAAACTGAATATCTGGCTGAGTAATGCATAAGTAAATCAAGCATCCAATAACCTGCTAATAGAGAACAACATCAAATGCATCTCCAACATAATGAAGACTCAACTGTAAACTGGTTTCCATAGGAGTGATAATAGGTTTGCAGTCTTCAAGGCCAAAATGCTACAATAATGTGTGAATATATTTTGTTTGACACAAAACTATTCCACCATCAACTTGCATAAAATGAATGCCCAAATAATGATACAAATGCCCCAAATCTGAAATGTCAAATGAGGCATGCAAATCAGCCTTAAAATTAGCAATATGCTTCTCATGAAGTCTAATGAGCAGCATGTCATTGACATAGACAACAATGATCAGAATGAACATTAGTTTCATGCTTAACATATAAGGTGCTCTCAATCGGATTGTTCTCAAAACCATGTGCAATCAGGTAGGCATGCATCTTTTCATACCAAGCACATGGTACTTGCTTCAAACCATAGAATGCCTTTTTCAAAATGGACACTTTGTTTTCATGCTCTTCTGTACAAAACCACAGGGCTAAAAAACATACACTTCTTCATGCAAATCACCATTCAAAAATGGAGTTTTAATGCCCTATTGATGTACATTCCAACCATGATGAGTTGCAAGTGCACAAATGCTATGAACAATAGTCATTCGGTATGTAGGGGCAAAGGTCTCATGTACTCCACATGCTGAATCATTCATAGATTTTTCATAGTCCATGAGCTTATATAGCCCACAACATAAAATGCCAAAAGCAATAATCACATGGCCATTTGATAGATCATGAATTGTACATCTGTCATCAACAAATTTCACAACCAAAATGATCTTGGCTAATCCTAAAACTGATAATAGATTTTTCTTCACCCCGGGCATAAATAAAGCATCCAATAATGTAAAAAATCCGCATATTCCATTGTCATAGTAATAAGAAAATGTTGTTCCATGCCACTCAAAAGTGTACAAAGAATGTGGTCTAAGTTATACAATTCATAACTATGAATTATACATTCAGGTGAGAAGGATATTGGGTGATTCTATCACACGCTTGGATTACCACAAGCATCAAAGATGATATAAAACATTTTCCAATAAACGAGTGACAATCAAATGCCTAAATCAAGTCTATATAGGAACTAAAATTGTTAATTATTAGATGTGTGCTTAACCATAGAAAGTACAGTGAAATACACCATATTTTTATTAATAATTTTCTTCATCATCAATGTGAGCATGATTTTTGTTACAGCAAACGAAATTGGACTTTGGGTTATCACTTAGTCATTTAAACATTCTTAATATCTAAGGTTAAATGCATTGCCTTTGGTTACTCATAAGTGTAAGGTGTCGTCTTTGGTTCATAAGGTTAAAGGAGTGATGTGCTTACTAAAATCATACTCAAGAAAATCCTCTATCACCGTTATTAAAAAGTGAGTGCAAGGTAGGTGTTGGAATGGATGTCAATTCAGCTACAAAGAGCAAGTTTTTATAAAAAAGGAAAGAGAAAATTGTATTCTTTTGATAGGATAAATTACTCCAATTTCTTTCAAAATGAGTAACAATCCTCCTCATGATGACATGTATCATATGTATATTATTTAAAATTTTTAGATCTCCCTACAGTGTAGATTTTTTACTACTAGCCTAAGAGGACCTATTATAAGTGTGAACATGGACCCTTAAAATTGTATAAAAGACAAAGTCATTTTTTGTAAGGATATTCATTTTGGAACATTAATGAGATCTAGACAGCTCTTGGCAGACTTCATTTTCATCATCTTGCTTTTATGGTAACTTCAAATGGATTTTCTGAGTATTTTTCATGAATTTATCTCAACGTTCACAGGTTTTATGCGTGCATTTTATGTGTGTGTAATAATTTCATTGGTCTATCTTCATCCTAGATGCTTGTGAAATCAAAGTATAATCTGCTTTCTTTAGACTATGTGAATTCGTAGAAATCACAATTCTCTCATCAAGGGGTTATAGTTACATCAACTTGAATCTAACCTTACATATTTTCCTTATTAAAACATGCACACTTTGGACAATAACTGAAAAATTTTATTCCTATCCATATTTACACTCAAATGAAGATGTCTATCCAAAAATGATGAATTCCTTAAATCTTATGATAGGATGGAGTAGATTAATAAATATTCTTTGTGGGGACTTTAACATGGTGGAGGCTCTTTTTGATAGATGCGAGAATAGAAAGTGATTGATGGTCATGAGAAAGACGTATGAGACCAAGTCAGGCTCCACCTAGATCTAGTGGAGATCAAATATGAGAATGGTTTCTCTTGGTCGAACCTTTGATCGAGAGTTGACATGAAGGAAGCTAGACTTGAGAGGACCTATATTGCACAAAATTTAATCAATACGTGGGGATCCCCTCCTTCTAACAATGTCTTGACCTAGTAGTCTATGATCACTACCCAAGTGTGCTTATCTTGAAACTAGTCAACAATCTCAAGAAAGCCCCTTGATTTCATGCCAATCAGACAACCTTATCTTTCCCTTCGGTCCAATAGGAGATTACTACAGATTGGAATTGGGTCTTTTCGACCTGCTCCGTATTGGCCAAGTGTTTGAGGATGGCGGTCATGAAGACACGACACATTTTGCTCAAGATTGAGAAGAATATTCAAAGCATTTGTCGAGCTAGAATGGAAAGTCTTTATCAAAGGCTGAGGCATCTTGAGGAGGAAGTAAACATAGGCCACTCTCAATACGAGACATGGCTCCAAAAAATCAAGTGCATGTTAAGATATGAAGAAGAAATTCAAAGAAAGAATCTATAGGTATACTTTAAAGACTGGTGGGTGGGAAGGGTAGAGAAACCTACTAAAGATATGCGTGGCCTACTTAAGAAGAAACAATCCAAGAAGCAATCCCTTTCATGATGGACATCAATGGGGTTAAGTGAAGGATGTATATTTCCATTCCTCTTTCTGCTCATAGGCATGATTGCATGGTTGCCATCTCTAGAGTCAGGCCCAAACGAATTCCACAAAATATGAAGCCTCTTCTTGAAGCTCCCATTTGGGATTATGGTATTCTTGACGTTATCGATTTTCTTCCTAATGGCAAAAGCCCAAGGCTAGATGTCCTCACCATGAGTTTTTCAAGACATTGAAGCATGTGGTGACTACTCCGTTATGTCTGGTGTGGCAAGAGGCCATTTCTTTCACTGCACTACTTGAATGTCTCAATGAAGGAATTATCAAAATTATTCACAAGGGTAGAAAAAACAGGATTGAAAGTTTGCATCCAATCACGATGTTACAAACATGTTAGAAGATCCTTGCTAAAGTTATTGCTGATCAGATTGCTTATGGCTTACAAAGTTGGATCCGTGAGGATAAAAAAGGGTTCATCAAGGGGAGGTCCATTCTCATGGCTATTATTAATGTTTGGGAAAGTCTTATTTTTGCTAAAGAGTCCACTCAGGATGTTCTCTCTTTTAAGATTGACTTTGACAAAGCATATGATAGACTCGAGTGGGACTTCACTCGAGTGGGACTTCATATGATAGAATCGAGTGGGACTACCTGTAAGAATGATGTCATCCACATATACACATAAATATATCATTTTTGAATTACTCCTCTTGATAAACAGAGAAGAATCTGCCTTGCTCATCATGAATCCTTGGTCTTGAAGCTAGGTTGTTAACCTATGGTTCCATGCCCTAGGTGCCTGCTTCAAACCGTAAAGAGCTTTCTTTAATTTGCATACATGATTTACCTTGTTTGGATCTTCATGGCGAGGAGGTTGAGCCATGTAAACCTCCTCTGAAATCCACCCATTGAGAAAAGCATTTTTTACATCTAGTTGATACATATTCCAATTTCTAGATGCAGCTACACTTATCAATACTCTGATGGGTAGCATCTTAGCCACTGGTCCTCATAGTCTATTCCATGGATTTGTGTGAAACCCTCAACCACACGCCTAGCTTTGTACCTATTTATGGATCCATCTGAATTCCTTTTTATTTATTAAATCCACCTAGAACGAATTACCTTCATTGATGCTTTCTTGGGTACTAGCTCCCAAGTGTCACTCTCTTGGAGTGCTTCTATTTCTTCATCCATAGCCTCCTTCCATTCTATTTTGGTACTTGCTTCTTCATATGAAGAAGGTTCTTCAAGTGATGAATCCTTAGCAACATAAATAGAATGCTTAGTGACTAATGAAGTATCATACCCATATCTGATTGGCTTCTTACTCTCTCTTTGTGATCTCCTTAAGGCTTGGTTGGATGACTCAGGTATGTCTTCCAACCTCTTCATCTTGTCTTTGCCTTTTGATTTCCATGCTCTAAACTCTTCCAAGTTGATGGTGTCCTCATCATCTGATTTGATGTCTTCAATTGTGCTTGGCTCCTCCTTGGTGAGGCTTGGAAATTCTTCTTCCAAGTCATATGGCAGTTTGACCTTCCTGCATTCACTTTCAAAGCAAGATTCATTCTCATCAAACACATCTCTACTGACCATAAATCCTTTGTTGGATGGATTATAAAACCTGTACCCCTTTTGATTTATATCGTACCCTATGAAGATGCATTTCTCTGCCTTAGGGTCTAACTTACCTCTAATTTGAGATGGAACATGCACATAAGCAACACAATCAAATATGCAATGTTCAAGTGATGGTCTCCTACCATTCCATGCCTCATAGGGGGTCATCCCATCAAGTTACTTAAAGGGTAACCTGTTAATAAGATAAGTGGCAGTAGACACGCCTCTGCCCACAAATAATTAGGCAACTTCTTTTCATTTAGCATAGATCGAGCTGCGTCCACAATCATTCTGTTCCTCCTCTCTGCTACTCCTTTTTGCTCAGGAGTATATCTAGTTGTGATCTCTCTCTTGATACCTTTATCCTAGAAAAATGCATCAAACTCATTGGAGAAGTACTCACCTCCTCCATCTGACCTTATGCTCTTTAAACTCTTTCCTGTTTGATTTTGCACAAGTGCAAGACACTTTTTGAAACAACTGAACACTTCATCCTTATGTTTCATGAAATACAAGATAGTCCACCTACTGAAATCATCAATAAATTTAAAATGACACATAGTACCTTGAGCTTGAAATTGAAGGGCCCTTGCTTGGTCCCCACACATATGTGTGGATAAGTTTGAAATAATCCTCGTGCATATAGCCTTTCTTTGTAAAGGGTAATCTGTGTTTTGGGCAAAAGAATTTCCAATTGTAAGAAGCCTCCAGCTTTTAGACATCACAGAGTGTTTTGCCTTGAGCGCAACAAGATTAAAAGCAAGTGTGCCCCTCATGAGGAAGATGATCAACCTTCTTTGTAATGTCTTCTAGGAAGCTTTAAGCAACCCCTGCTTTGTGGGACTATTAATTAAAGGTTGGGAGAGTGGGCTATTGTCGAACTTCCTTAAAAAAAAAAAAAAAAAAAAAAAGCAAAACAAAGGGATAAAATTTCAACATAGCTTGAAGGTTAGATAAGGATAGACAAAAAAGAAAAACATACACCTACCCCCATGAAAATGTTTGTGGAGCATGTTCATGCACAAACTCTTTGATAGAAAATGACATCAAATATGTATGTGAGTGTGATACAAGTGTGTAACCATTTGTCTTGCGTTCTCTTTCTTCTTGACACAAGAAATTTGCGTTGTGTTTGGTTGATTTAATTATTGTCTCTCAAAATCCATTAATTTACTTATTGTGAGAGAAACAGAAGAATCAAACAGAGAGAGAAAAATAGATGTCTATGGAAAGAGATGTACTATTTATTCCATTTTTCAAATAGTCAACTACCTTAATTATCTCTGCACGCTTTCATACATATATTACCCACATGAATGAATTCATTTTATGCAATATTCATTTGCTTATAGTTTTACTGAAAGGAATTCAAGTCAACTTGGCAGGTTATGGTGATCAACATTTTTCTCGTACCCTCAGTGTTCTAATTTCTTTCATGTTGGAGACTAAAAGAAAAAAAAAACTGGTTTTTTAAATTTGGAAAGAATTGGTAAGAATTTTCTATGGATGGGCGATGTTTCTGTTAGTAAAAAAGACTTGGGTGGGCTTGGCATTTTTGACATTGTTTTTGTTAGTAAAAAAGACTTGGGTGGGCTTGGCATTTTTGACATTGAAGGTTCACCGAATAAGTTGACAGACAAATGGTTGATTAAAGCTTGGAGTAATATATTTACTAATTTTCAAAAACAATAGTGCACTTATGTTTGTGGGTTTCCAAGGGTCAAGATTTACTCTCTCTATTTTTCTCCCTCCCCTTTCTCCCTAAAGACTGAGAATTGGTTGGTTCATTGTGGAACAATTAGAACAAGATGAAACCTTACTTCAAGATCAACGACTCGATTTTCATATGAAGTGTTTGAAATTATGGAATAAAGGGTTGCGTATGTGGAAGCACTAACCCAACTTATTAACCCAACTTGGAGAGTGGATTAAAAAATGGATTAGATTATAGGACATTAATCCAACTTGGAGAGTGGATTATGAAGATTGGTGCCCACTAAGATTCAATGTTTGGGATAACTCAAAGTCTTGCCTCCTCCTTGATCAAGATCCCCCTCACATAGAAGGAATAAAATGGCACAATTCAAACAATTTGGAAGAAACTCCTTATTTCAAGAAGGATCTCGAACTTCATATCTTGCTTAGTAGGAAGTGGTGTCTGAACTAGCTGGTATCAAGTGGAATTTTAAGTTCCTTGCCCTATGGCATCTCCCCATAGAGAATTAGAAATCAGTTTTGATGTGGCAAATTCTCAATAGGGGAATCTCGACTAATGTTGAATCTAATAAAACTTATGGGGCCCCTCTATGGTGTAAGTGATGCTTCATGGTAGAGAAGACTAGAGCCACCTCTTCTTTTCATGCTAGAGAAGCTTATTGGCTTGGTAGGCCATGGGAAGGCTTTAGGCTTTACAAATTCAAATCAACTAGAAACAAGCTTTACTTGGAGAAGCGATGAGTTGATCTCCCTATCTGATGGAATGCGATTAAGGGAGGAGCTCTCTGGAAGATATGGCAAGAAAGATGCACGCCCAACTTTGATAACCCTTTGAAAGAGTGGTCTTTTAAAAAAATCCCTTAGCCTATTAGGTAAACGCAATTGTAATTGTAAGAAGTCCCCTCACTTAAGGCACCACAAGGTGTTTATTTTTTAGAACAACAAGATCCGAAGCAAATGGGAGCCCCATGAGAGGCATGAAAAGCTTATTAAAATTATTTTGTAACCCATTCTGATGAGGTTATTGTCTGACGAGCTCTCAAGCCTAGTTATCATACTGCCTTTAGGTCCTTAACATTGTATCGCCTTCCTTCCATCCTACCCTTTCTTTGTGGAATAAGGGGTCCCAAGGGCACTAAGCCCCTCCACTTGTGCATTTGTTTTTCTTTTAGTTAATTCATGTGGCCGAACTTCCGCTTTAAGAAAAAAATGTTCAAGAAATCTAAAAGAGAGTTTGTCTTTGGTAGATTCAAAGAGTAATAAATACATGGAAACAAAAATAGTTAAGTTTTTAAAAATAATGGCACCAATGGGTTGATGAGCCCTTCATTTTGGGAACAATGCAAGTGTCATAAAGCCTAAAAAGATTAAAAAAAGTCAGCGGAGTAGACTTTATTGCCCAAATCAAAGAAAAATATATTTTTTTGAGCCATTAAAAAGAAAAAAAAACAAATCCGCATATTGAATTGTCATAGTAATAAGGAAATGTTGTCACATGCCACTCAAATGTGTACTAAGAATGTGGTCTAAGTTATAGAATTCAAATTCATAACTATGAATTCTATCACACACTTGGATACCCACAAGCATAAAAATTTATATAAACCATTTTCCAATAAACGAGTGACAATCAAATGCCTAAATCAAGTCTATATATGAACTAAAATTATTAATTATGACATGTGTGACCTATTGTTCAGCTTAACCATAGAAAGTACAATGAAATACACCATATTTTTATTTATATTTTTTTTCATCATCAATGTGAGCATGATTTTTGTTAGTCATTTAAACATTTTTAATATGTAATCCGACCAGTCAAGTCTATCGAACAACTACCAAAGAGACTTTTTTTATGCATGACAATCCTTTTGTTAGAAGGGTGAATGTGATATCTTTGGTTGTCCATAAATCCAAGGTTAAATGCATTGCCTTTGGTTGCTCATAAGTGTAAGGTGTCGTCTTTGGTTCATACTCAAGAAAATCTTCTATCACCGTTATTGAAAAGTGAGTGCAAGGTAGGTGTTGGAATGGATGTGAATTCAGCTACAAAGAGAAAGTTTTCATAAAGAACAAAAGAGAAAATTGTATTTCTTTGACAGGATAAATTTTTCCAATTTTTTTCAAAATGAGTAACAATCCTCCTCATGATGACATGTATCGTATGTATGTTTTCTAGAAATTTTAGATCTCTCTACATGTAGATTTTTAGATTACTAGCTAAGAGGACCTATTTTAAGTGTGAAGATGGACCCTTAAAATTCTATAAAAGACAAAGTCATTTTTTGTAAGAATATTCGTTTTGGAACATTAATGAGATCTAGAAAGCTCTTGGCAAACTTCACTTTCATCTTCTTGCTTTTATGGTAACTTCAAATGGATTTTCTGAGTATTTTTCATGGATTTATCTCAAACGGTTTTATGTGTGTGTAATAATTTCATTGGTATAAAAGACAATGTCATTTTTTGTAAGGATATTCATTTAACATTAATGAGATCTAGACAGCTCTTGGCAAACTCCATTCTTATCATCTTGCTTTTATGGTAACATCAAATGGATTTTCTGAGTATTCTTCATGGACTTATCTCAATGTTCAAGGGTTTTATGTGTGTGTAATAATTTCATTGGTCTATCTCCATCCTAAATGCTTGTGAAATCAAAGTATAATCTTCTTTCTTTAGACTATGTGATTTTGTAGAAATCACAATTCTCTCATCAAGGGGTTATAGTTTCATAAACTCGAATCTAACCTTACATATTTTCCTTATTAAAAAATGCACACTTTAGGCATCGAAATCACTTGAAAAGATTATTTCTATCCATATTTACACTCAAATAAAGACGTCTATCAAAAAATGATGAATTCTTTAAATCTTATCATGGGATGGAGTAGATTATTAAATATTCTTTGTGGGAACTTTAATATGGTGAAGGCTCTTTCCGATAGATGCAAGAATAGATAGTGGGCGATTGATGATCATGAGAAGGACGTCTAGGACCAAGTCAAGATCCACCTAGATCTAGTGGAGATCAAATATGAGAATGGTTTCTCTTGGTCAAACCTCTGATCGAGATTTGACTTGAAGAAAGCTAGACTTGATAGGAGCTATATTTCACAAAATTTAAACAATATGTGGGGACCCGCTCCTTCTAACAATGTGTTGACCTAGTAGTCTATGATCATTACCCAATTGTGCGTATCTTGAAGCCAGTCAACAATCTCAAGAAAGCCCCTTGGTTTCATGCCAATCTGACAACCTTATCTTTCCACTTGGATTAATAGGAGATTATTGCTCATTGGAATTGGGCCTTTCCCACCTGCTCCCTACTGGCCAAGTGCTTGGGGATGGCGGTCATGAAGACACGCCACATTTTGCTCAAGAATTAGAAGAATATTCAAATCATTTGTCGAGATAGAATGGAAAGTCTTTATCAAAGGCTGAGGCATCTTGAGGAGGAAGTAAACATAGGCCACTCTCGATACGAGACATGGCTCCAAAAAATCAGGTGCATGTTAAGATATGCAGAAGAAGTAAACATAGGCCACTCTCGATACGAGACATGGCTCCAAAAAATCAAATGCATGTTAACATAGTCTTTAATGGAGTTCTCAAGCTTTTCAAACCAGAATTGGTCTATACCAATTATCGTCCCACTGGACCCCTAGGGGTACGAAGTCGAGATCCAGACATGGGTTGGCGAGACCTGTCTAAGATGTTTCTGGAGGTCTGCTCCATCAATTTTAGTCTCTTGAATACAGATACATTCAGGGTTTGTGATGACATCACAAAGCCATTGACCGATGATGGTCGCTCTTGAGGGGTCAGTCAACCCCCTAACATTTAATGAGATGATGATCATTGCCGTAATTTACCCTCTTTGTAGCAAGGGGTCTTATCCTTTCTCCTCTTGGATTCTTCTTTCTTTTTCACTGGGAGGGGGTCTCAACTTAGTAACTTGTTTTTCCAAGGTAGCTCAAAAGTTTGTTTTCCCTTGCGGGAGGTCTCTTGTTGAAATGAATAAGAGACCATATCCGGAATAGTCGATCCAATGATGGAACTTTCACTATCCATGTTGTCTTCGTTATTAGTGGTAAAGCCATCTTCTTTGCTTGTAGTGTAGCCCTCGTGATTGGATTCTTTGTTATTAGGTAACTCTAGGGCTTTGTTGCTCGTGTCCACCTCAAACTAGTTCTTATCTAGGTAATCAAGCTCATTAATCTCCTTTTCCAGATTGCAATATAAGTTGTTTTGGGGGGGGCATCTGGAGTACGGTAAAAGTCTCCCTAGGACTTCTTTTCCTTCTTCTTCTGACTTCCCTGAACCTGTCTGATTCGGTTTTTAGGTTTTGGGAGCCCTTAACTTCCTCTTCGTTCACTAAGGGATTTAGGGTCCCATTGTTGTCTTGAGTTTTTTTGGGTGCTTCTTGTACGTGTTTGCTTTTTTGTCTCAACGGGCACTCTTTGATCATGTGGCCTTGTTGGCCACAACGAAAACATGCGTTAGGTTGATTTTGTAATTAACATCTTGCTCTCAGACCTCCCCTTTGCCCAAGTGAACTTTGATCTTTGAAGGAAGCAGTGTGCTGAGGTCAACCTCGATGCAAATTTGAGGGTGCCACCGAGCATTGAAAGAGTGCCTCGCACCTCCATAAATGAAACTGCCAACATCCTCCTGCAAAGGCAACAACTTGTCGATTGGAGAAATGATGTCCCACACAAAGTTCTACAAAAAGTACGACATGTTAGTGAGCTCCACCCAGAGAGGGTAGCAAAGAGATTTTGATTTTTTAGAAATGAAGACGGGGGACCATCTGGACAGACATAGGGTCGCCTGCCTGAGTTGCCATGTTCCAACACTCAGGGCTTGGAACGCCATATCTTCATTCTCAAAGACTAGCAGTATATGACTAGCTGGTAGGAACTGACACTTGCTAATAATCAACCCACAAGGGAACCACTCTTTTCGAAGCCACTGGTGCACAATTTTGAGCGGTGGCTTAGGGCCAAACACTTGCCCAATGACACAAAATCTCTTGAGCTCTTCTTGCTTTGATAGGATTGCAACTCTACTAAGAGAGACCAAGGGAGGCTCAACACCCTCGAAGGCCCTAGGAGTGACACAAGATGCCCTCTCCAAAATAGGAGCTAGGTTACCAATCACCTCCTAGGTTGGGGCCAAGTTGCTTATCACGAGCGGGCACCACCAAAGCCATGCCATGGACCCCAAATCCTGCACCGAAGAAAAACTTTCGCTATCCCAGAGATTGATCTCTTCTCCGACTTGTCCTTGCTAGCTCCAAACACTTCAATGAAGAAGGATTGATTCTTAAAAAGCTTAGAAGCAGACTTTTTTAACGCCAATCATGCCGCTGGCAAACAATCTTTGACAAGCAAGTTCTTGGCAAACGAATAACTACACAACAACTTCAAGATTAGTCCATCGCATGAAGTTGTCCATCACGGTGGGAGCCATCGATCAGTAAAAAAGACTTGGGTGGGCTTGGCATTTATGACATTAAAGGTTCATTGAATAACTTAATAGCCAAATGGTTGATTAAAGCTTGGAGTAGTATATATACCTCCTAGCCCAAACTAATTTTCAAAAACAATAGTGCACTTATGTTTGTGGGTTTCCCTAGTTGCAAGGGTCAATATTTTCTCTCTTTATTTTTCGTCACTCTTTTTTTTTACTCCTGAACATTGAGAATTGGTTGGTTCATTGTGGAAAAGTTGGAACAAGATGAAACCTTACTTCAAGATCAATTATGGGTGAAAGTGGGCTACTATTATTAGACATAATGACTCGATTTGGTTTTCAATCAAGGGAATCAAGTGTTTCGTATGAAGAGTTTGAAATTATGGAATAAAGGGTTGCGTATGTGGAAGCACCTCAGGAATGAAGAAATTAGAAAATGGATTACATTATAGGACATAAACCCAACTTGGAGAGCGGATCATGAAGATTGGTGCTTACTAAAAGAAATATTTAATGTTTGGGATAACTCAAAGTCTTGCCTCCTCCTTGATCAAGATCCCGCTCACATAGAAGAAATAAAATGGCACAATTCAAACAATTTGGAAGAAAATCCTTATTTCAAGAAGGATCTCGAACTTCATATCTTGATTAGTAGGAAGTGGTGTCTCAACTAGCGAGTATGAAGTGGAATTTTAAGTTTCTCACCCTATGGCATCTCCTCATAGAGAATTAAAAAGCACTTCTGATGTGGCAAATTCTCAATAGGGGAATCTCGACTAATGTTAAATCTAATAAAATTTTTGGGGCCCCTCTATGGTGTAAGTGATGCCTCATGGTAGGGAAGACTAGAGCCGCCTCTTTTTTGCATGCTCGAGAAGCTTACTGGCTTGGTAGGACATGGGAAGGTTGTAGGCTTTACAAATTCAAATCGACTAGAAACAAGATTTACTTGGAGAAGCGATCAGTTGATCTCCTATATGATGGAATGTGATTAAGGAGGAGCTCTTTGGAAGATATGGAAAAAAAGATGCACTGCCAACTTTGATAACCCTTTGAGAGAGTGTTGTATTAAAAAAATCCCTTAGCCTATTAGGTAAAAACAATTGTAATTATAAGAAGTACCCTTCCTTAAGGTTCCATAGGGTGTTTATTTTTTAAGAACAACAAGATCCGAAGAAAATGGGAGCGTCATGAGGGGGATGAAAAGGTTATTAAAGTTATTTGTAACCCATTATGATGAGGTTGTTGTCCCACCAGCTCTCAAGCCTAGTTATCATACTCCTTCAGCTCCTTAACATTGTATCACCTTCCTTCCGTCCTACCCTTTCTTTGTGGAATAAGGGGTTTTTCTTTTAGTTAATTCATGTGGAGTAGTCTAGGCATGGCCGAACTTCCGCTTCAAGAAAAAATGTTCAAGAAATCTAAAAGAGAGTTTGTCTTTGGTAGATTCAAAGAGTAATAAATAGAGTCAAAAACATTTCACTGATGGAAACTTATGTTCTAGTTCTCAAGCTTTTATTAATGAAGAGTCATGGAAAAGCTTATGTTCTAGTTCTCAAGCTTTTATTAATGAAGAGTCATGGAAAAGCTGATGGAGACAAAAATAGTTGAGATTTTAAAAATAATGGCACCAATGGGTTGATGAGCCCTTCATTTTGGGTAAAAGTATATGCCCAAATATCGAGGCACATTTTATAAAGCCTAAAAAGATAAAAAAAGTCAGGGGATTAGACTTTATTGCCCAAATCAAAGAAAAATATTTTTTTGAGAGTTATTTTTCAACAAAAAAAAAATCCGCATATTTCATTGTCATAGTAATTAGAAAATGTTGTCCCATGCCACTCAAAAGTTATACCACACACTTGGATTACCACAAGCATCAAATATTATATAAAAGATTTTCCAATAAACGAGTGACAATCAAATGCCTAAATCAAGTCTATATAGGAACTACAATTATTAATTATGACATGTGTGACCTATTGTTCAGCTTAACCATAGAAAGTACAATGAATTACACCACATTATTATTTATAATTTTTTTCATCATCAGTGTGAGCATGATTTTTGTTACAGCAAACAAAATTGGACTTTGGGTTATCAATTAGTCATTTAAACATTTTTAATATGTACTCCCACCAATCAAGTCTATCGAACAACTACCAAAGAGATTCTTTTTATGCATGAGAATCCTTTTCTTAGAAGGGTGAATGTGATATCTTTGGTTGCATTTGGTTGCTCATAAGTGTAAGGTGTCATCTTTGGTTCATAAGGTTAAAGGAGTGAAAAGTGAGTGCAAGGTAGGTGTTGGATTGGATGTCAATTCAGCCACAAAGAGAAAGTTTTTATAAAGAAGGAAAGAGAAAATTGTATTTTTTTGATAGGATAAATTACTCCAATTTCTTTCAAAATGAGTAACAATCCTCCTCGTGATGACATGTTTCATATGTATATTATTTAAAATTTTTAGATCTCTCTACAGTGTAGATTTTTAGGTTACTAGCCTAAAAGGACCTATTTTTAAGTGTGAACATGGACCTTTAAAACTGTATAAAAGACAAAGTCATTTTTTGTAAGGATATTCACTTTGGAACATTAATGACATCTAGAAAGCTCCTCGCAAACTTGATTCTCATCATCTTGCTTTTATGGTAACTTCAAATGGATTTTCTGAGTATTTTTCATGGATTTATCTCAAACGGTTTTATGTGTGTGTAATAATTTCATTGGTCTAACTTCATCCTAAATGCTTGTGAAATCAAAGCATAATCTTCTTTCTTTAGACTATGTGAATTTGTAGAAATCACATTTCTCTCATCAAGGGGTTATAGTTACATAAAATGCACACTTTAGGTATAGAAATCACTAAAAAATATTATCTCTATCCATATTTACACTCAAATGAAGATTTCTATCCAAAAATCATGAACTCTTTAAATCTTATGATGGGATGGAGTAGATTAATAAATATTCTTTGTGGGTATTTTAATATGATGGAGGCTCTTTCTGATAGATGCGAGAATAAAGAGTGGCTGATTAATGGTCATGAGAAGGAAATTTGGGACCAAGTCAAGCTCCACCTAGATCTAGTGGAGATCAAATATGAGAATGGTTTCTCTTGGTCGAACCTCTGATCGAGAGTTGACTTGAAGAAAGCTAGACTTGACAGGAGGTATATTGCACAAAATGTAATAAATACGTGGGGACCCCCTCCTTCTAACAATGTGGTGACCTAGTAGTCTATGATCACTACTCTATTGTGCTTATCTTGAAGCCAGTCAACAATCTCAAGAAAGCGCCTTGGTTTCATGGCAATCTGACAACCTTATCTTTCCCCTCATTCCAATAGGAGATTAGTGCTGATTGGAATTGGGCCTTTCCCACCTGCTCCCTATTGGCCAAGTGCTTGAGGATGGTGGTCATGAAGACACGAGACATTTTGCTCAAGACTTAAAATAATATTCAAAGCATTTGTCGAGCTAGAATGGAAATTGTTTATCAAAGGCTAAGGCATCTTAAGGAGGAAGTAAACATAGGCCACTCTAAATACAAGACATGGCTCCAAAAAATCAGGTTCATGTTAGAATATTAGGAAGAAATTTAAAGAAAGAATCTATAGGTATACTATTGGAGCTAGACGTCTACGGAAGCACGCAAACAACACAAGTAAGAAGAAGAAGCTTGGAGCACAACACACAATACTAAATGTATTACCACTAGAATGTACAAAGATGAGTAACTCGTTAGGGCTATAGGCATATATACAAGCTGTGGGAAAAAGACCTCCTAAAGAGGGAAAAAGTGCCCCAGCGGTCCTCGTGTGTTCACACACATGACTACCTAAATATATCATCAAATCTCCCTTGGGAGTGATGCAGTGAACAAGGAGCTTGCACTCATGTATAAGGAAGTGCCAAGCTATGTGGAATCAATCCAGAAAAGGAAGTAACCCCAAAGCTTTGCAGAAAGCTTCAAACTTCTCCCTAGGTAGAGCGTTCGTGAAAAGGTCTGCAATGTTCTCTTGTGTGGGCACATATGCCAAGCTGATCTCTCTAACAGAGAACCTCTCCCTGACATAATGATAATGCACCTAAATGTGCTTAGTGTGAGCATGGAACAGAGGGTTCCTCACAACTACCAATGCGCTTTGAGTGCCAGTGAAGATGGTGGTGGTAGAAGACTGACCAACACCCAAATCAACCATAAGACATCTGAGCCACACACTCAATAGTCACCGTGAAAGCTGCCCTATACTCAGCCTCACAACTAGAAGTGGCCATAGTAGGCTCCTTCTTACTCAGCCAAGATATGCATGAGCGACCAAGCATGAAGCAAAAACCATTAGTGGACACACCAGTGTCATAGCAACAAGCCCAGTCAGAGTTAGAAAAAGCATGCAAATATGGTGGCAGTGATCCCCCCTTGGGATAAAACAACCCAAGTAGCCGTGTACCACTCAAGTAGGGAAGGATGCGCTTAACCGCTTGCAATTGCTTGACACCTGGGCAATGCATAAACCTCATCCTCTGTGAGACATCAAACTGAATATCTGGCTGAGTAATGCATAAGGAAATCAAGCATCCAATAGCCTGCTGATAGAGAACAGCATCAAATGCATCTCCAACATCATGAAGACTCAGTCCTAAAACTATCTCCATAGGAGTGGCAATAGGTTTATAGTCTTCAAGTCCAAAACCCTGCAATAATGTGTCAATATATTTCGTTTGACACAAACCCATTCCACCATCAATGTGCATAAATTGAATGCCCAAATAATGATGCAAATGCCCCAAATCATACACCTCAAATAAGGCATGTAAATCAGCCTTGAAATCAGCAATATGCTTGTCATGAGGACCAGTGAGCAGTCTATCATCAACATACACCACAATGATCAGAACCACATCATTAGCACACTTAACATATAAGGTGCTTTCAGTTGGACTGTTCTCGAAACCATGTGCAATTAGATAGGCATGTATCTTTTCATACCAAGCACACGGTGTTTTCTTTAAACTATATAATGCCTTCTTTAACTTGCACACCTGGTTTTCATGCCCTTTCTGCACAAAGCCATGGGGCTAAAAAACATACACTTATTCATGCAAGTCAACATTCAGAAATGTTGTCTTAATGTCCAACTGATGTACATTCCAACCATGATGAGCTGCAAGTGCACAAATGCTACAAGCAATAGTCATGCGACAAGTAGGTGAAAAGGTTTTATCAAAATCAATGCCCCTTTCTTGTGCATAACCCTTTGTAACAAGCCTAGCCTTATACCTATCAACTGTTCCATCAGGTTTACGCTTTAGCTTGTATACCCACATAGTGCCAATGGCCTTGTTGTCAGTAGGCAATTCCCGTAAAGACCAAGTAACATTTTTTATGATAGCATCATATTCAGATTGCATTGCAGCCATCCAATGTTCAGAAGTTTGTGCTTCATCAAACAAAACAAGCTCAGTCTCATCACAGAGACCATGCAATCATAGCATGGCAATCTGATGCAAAAGAGGCACTATGAGAGCCTGAACGAGTATGCTATGACAGAGGTGCATCTAATTTGCTGTCACACAAATTCTGCACCAGCCATTTTGGCATAGTTTTTGCTTCATCAATATCTGCTCTCTCATCAACAAGTGCATCATGTAAATCTACATTAGAAATAGAATGATATGCATCATCACATGAAACCTGTAATGGTTGAGAAGTTGCCTCATTAGGACTAGCACTAGACTGTCCACCTATAAAAAGAGGCAGCAAAGTATCATACATGTCTTTGGAGCTAATAGATGTCTCCTTCATATATGAAAGTAAAGGCTGAATAGAATCTTCCACAAAAACAACATCACGGCTAACCAAAATGTGTTTAGTCTGTGGATGATATAGATGTTAGCCTTTGCTTTCAGAACTGTACCCAACAAAAATACATTTTACTCCTTTATCATCTAATTTCTTGTGATGTTGTTCAAGCACTAATGCATATGCGAGACAACCAATGCCAGATGGCTTGCGACCATGCCAAGCCTCATATGGAGTGATAAACTACAGTGCTTTAGTGGGACACTTGTTAAGTACATTTTACTCCTTTATCATCTAATTTCTTGCGATGTTGTTCAAGCACTAATGCATATGCTAGATGGCTTGCGACCATGTCAAGCCTCATATGGAGTGATAGACTGCAGTGCTTTAGTGGGACACCTGTTAAGTACATATGCTGCACACATGACAGCCTCAAGCCAGAAAAACTATGTGGTAATGCCTAACTGTTGACCATACACCTCACCATCTCCATGAGTGACATGTTCTTGCGTTCAGCAACTCCATTCTGTTGAGGTGTATACGGAACTATACAATGATGTTTTAACCCACGTTCAGCCAGAAATGCATTAAAGTCAGAAGACATATATTCCCCCCCTCGATCAGAATGGAGGGTGCCCATTTTACATGCTGAAAGATTTTTAGCGAAAACCAAAAGCTGTTTGAAGCACATAAACACTTTGGACTTTTCTTTGAGTGGATATACCCATGCATGCCTGGAAAAATCATCAATGAAAGTCACGAAGTAAAGATAGTTTCCAAAAGAAGGTGTCTGCATAGGACCACAGACATCATTATGTACAAGTTGTTGTGTGTGTGTAGAAGTGTGAGAGACACACGAGAAGCACACACAAGGAGCACAAATGCAACAAGACACACGAAAAAGATGATGGCTGGAATAGCTCTCTCTATTGATGATAAACTGAACTGAAGTAAGAGCTGAATAAGATCCCTACGTACAAAGTACCACCACATATGAGAGTATCAAGTATGTGGTAACATAGGGAAAAAAACCTCTAGCCAACACTAGAATAAAAAGTGCCCATGTATAGGGAAAAGGTTCACATCAAAGCTACTCAAGGAACACATAAGTGTAACAAACCCCCCTGGAGCGAATGATGTGAACACATACAGGGAGTCACAGATCAGCCCCCACAAGGTAATAAGCCTAAAGCTTTGCGAAAAGCTTCAAACTTTTTCCATGGAAGAGCTTTGGTGAATATGTCTGCCACATTATCTTGTGTAGGCACATATACCAAATCAATATCTCCTGCATGAAGGCGCTCTCTCACATAGTGATAATGCACCTCAATATGTTTGGTCCGTGCATGAAACACTGGGTTTTGTGCAACAACCAAAGCACTTTGACTATTAGTGAGAATATGCATAGCAGCATCAATCTATAGCTGTAAAAATTGCCATGTACTCAGCTTCACAACTTGACGTCGCCACTGTAGGTTTCTTCTTACTCAACCAAGATATGCATGATTCTCCAAGGAAAAAGCAATTACCATTAGTGGACACGTGAGTATCATAGCAACCAGCCCAATCACTATCTGTAAAAGCATGCAAGCATGGTTGAATATCTCTACCATAAAAGAGACCTAAGCTCAAAGTGCCTCAAAGATATCTAAACACATGTTTCACTGCTTGCCAACGCTTAGTGCTAAGGCTATGCATGAATCAACTCAACTGGGAAACTGCATACTGTATATCCGGCCTTGTGTTGCATGCATATATAAGACATCCCACAACTTGTTGATAAAGAGAAGTGTCAATGCATCATTGGAATCCTCAACTGAGAATCTAAATCCTATCTCAATTGGTGTGGAAACTAGCTTGCAATCCTCAAAGTCAAAACGTTGAAGTAGTTTTCAACATACTTGCTTGATGCATAACAAATCCCCCTCAACGGATACAAACTAGATGCCAAGATAGTAGCTCAAAAGACCAAGATAAATGACATCAAAAGTATGCTCCAAATCAGCCATAAGAATGTCAAGTTTTGCATCACATGACCCAGTCAAGAGTATGTCACCGACATAAAGAACAAGCACTATAAGATCAGCCCAATTTTGCGTACATAGAGTGTGCTTTCAATCGGACTACATGTGAAGCTAAGAGCAATCAAGTGCTTATGGATTTTGTCATACCATACACGTGGAGCTTGCTTGAGACCATACAAGGCTTTATGCAAGCAACAAACCATATGCTCTTTCCCGTTCATAGAAAATCCAGGAGGTTGCTTCACATAAACCTCTTCTTGCAAATCACCATTCAAGAAGGCTGTTTTTATGTCCAACTGATGCATTTTCCAACCTCGATGGGCAGCCAATGCAACCACAGTACAAATGGTAGTCATGCGTGAAGTAGGTGCAAAAGTTTCCTCATAGTCAATTCCATATTGTTGCACATATCCTTTGGCAACCAATCTAGCTTTGTAGCGATCAATGCTACAATCGGATTTTCTCTTAATCTTGTAAACCCACTTTGTACCAATGGCATTCTTTCCTTTTGGCAATTCACATAACTCCCAAGTACCATTCCTATGTATGGAATCCATTTCTGATTGCATAGCACTCATCCATTGTGGATCCTCACATGCATCTTCAAAAGAAAGTGGCTCTTCATTACATGCTGTAGAAATAAGAGAATAATCCACAAAATTACTTGATGCATGGTGAGAGCTTGATCTTGTTCTACCAAGTAAAGGCGCACTCAATTTGTTGTCCTACAAAGTTTGTTTTAGCCACTTTGGCATAGTTTGTGCACTCTTGATAGACATGTGTTCCTTATGTAAAACATCTTCAATATGTACATCATGCGTGGGATGAATTTCATACTCATTTTCAGCCATATTTTGACGCAAATGTTCAGCCATATGTGGCTGGAAATTTCCAGCAGTTTGGATAATTTTTGGCTAAAATTTTTAAGCCATATATGGCTGGAAATTCTCTGCATTTTCAGCCCTATTTGGCTAGAATTTCTCAGCCCTTTGAACCTTAGTTGGCTAGTCTACATGGTCATAGTCAAGCGCACCATTTTGGAACAAAGGCATGAGTGTATCGAACACATCTTGTGAGCTAACTGTTGGCTGTTTTTTGCATTCAAGTAGAGGGAAAACTGAATTTTCAGTAAATACCACATCTCGACTCACAATAATTGTGTTCATCAATGGATGGTACAAACGATATCCCTTACTTTCAGCACTATAACCAACAAATATTCATTTCTTTGACTTGTCATCAAGTTTGTGACGTTGTTGTGATGGCACAAGAGCATATGCCAAACAACCAAACACATGCTTATGACTAACCATAGGTTGATGACCATTCCAAGCCTCATAAGGAGTGATGACTCTCAATGCTTTTGTAGGATAGTGATTCAACACATAATTTGCACACATGACCGCTTCCATCCAAGACTTATCAGGAAGATGCTTTCCTTTAACCATACATCATGCCATTTCAAGTAGATTTATATTTTTACGCTTGACAACACCATTTTGTTGAGGTGTATATGGCACCATACATTGGTGTGAAATACCTCTTTCACAAAGAAAAGCATTAAAATCATGTGACATGTATTCACCACCACGATCCATGCGTAGAGTCAAAAGCTTTTGTGAAGAAAAATTTCAAGCCATAGCTAAAAATGCTTTGAAGCAAGAAAATAACTCATTCTTTGCTTTCATAGGATACACCCATGTATGGCGAGTAGCATCATCAATGAAGGTAACAAAATATACATGCTTCCCAAAAGATGGAGGCAATTTTCTTTTAGTGTGTGTATGACTATCTTTTGGAAAAGAAGCACGATGCATTTTTCCAAGAATGCAACCTTCACATGCATGCTTTTCAATGGACTCAAGTGTAGGAAAACCAATAACCATGTCTTTCTTTTGCAAGTAAAGCAAACTATTGAAGTTCAAGTGACCAAAACGAGCATGCCAAAGCTCCATCTCAGCCATGGAAGAAGTATGAGCAACTAAGGCATTCGAGGCAGCCCTCTTGTATGTATCCATGCGATACAAACCATTACATGTACCGGACATCACCATAACATCGCCATTGCTAAAATCATGAACCATACACTTATCGTTAACAAAGTGTACATGAAGTCCAACTTTGGCAATCAATGGAACTGAAATTAAGTTCTTCTAGATATCGGGCACATACAGTGCATTTTCCAAGAGAATTACACCTCCATTTGCAGTCGTAAGCTCAATTTCTCCTACTCCAATGATAGGATAAGAGGCAGGCTCGAGCTTAGCTTGCTCGCTTTAGAAGGGTTGGAACAAGGTGAAATAGTTCATGAAGATCAATGAAGATTGGAAATTGGCAGCTGATATTAAACAAAATGATTCAATTTGGTTCCCTATCAAGGGCATCAAAGGTGTTCAGCCTTAGAACCATCAAAAATTTAGGAAGCTTTGGAACAAAGGTTTTTGTTTGTGGAAATACCTCTGGAATTAAGAAACATGCCAATGTATTAAATTTGATGACTCAAATGCGGCTAGGAGAGTGGGCTATGAACAATGGTGTCTGTCGTAAAGAAAGATTCAATGCCTGGGAGGGCTCAAGGGCTCGCCTCCTTATTGGGCATGACTCCTCTCACCTTGAGGGTCTTAGATGGCACAATAGGATATGGTGTCTAGATTGGTTGATTTTTAGGTGGAATCTCAAGTTCTAATCCCCTTGGCATCCCCACATCAAGGTTTAAAAATTGGTTCTTATGTGGAAAATCCTCCACTGGACCAATGTAAAAGATAAAAAAATTTGCAGAGATCCTTCATGGCGTAAAAATGCCTTCATGGCAATGAGGACGTGGGACACCTCTTTGTTTCATTCCCTAAGTCAATGTCAGCTTGGCAGGCCCTTCAGAGAATCATGTTGTGACAAGCACAAATCAACTCAAAGCCAGTGAAGGGATCACTTGTTCCTCAACGTTGTAGAATTGTTGGAAAACATTGATTCAATGTCTCATTGGTCAAAGTTGGTCAAGTTGGTATAGCATGTATAGGTTTCTGTTATACTCCCTCTACAAGAAAACGACGCCCAGAACCTTGGCTACGTGAATGACCTCCTATCGAACCCACCTAGGTTCAATTCCTGGACGGCGCAATGTGCAGACCGCGAATAAATATTTTGTTCTTTTTTTTTTTAAAAGCTTTTGCTTTATTAAAAGACGGATTCAACAGACGGAGCTTTCGTGATGGCGTTTTCTGAAGAGAACGATCGCTTCTTTTATTCTTTTCGGTATATCTTTTCAAGGGACAATCAAATACTATAAAAGAAGCACTTTGGGGACACATTATTTATCCTACACCTTTTGCAACACAAGCTTTGGAGCTTGGTCCCTCAATAGAGGTGGTGCTTCTAGCACATGGGGCATCCATGGTGCTATTTTAGAGCATGTTGAGGAGTGGCTATGGAGTTTTTCTTGGAGAAGAAGAGTGTGCTCACACTCTTGCTTATGGAGAGGATTTACCCCGCAGTATCTTGGTGGTGTGGATTGGCCATCCACATGATGTATTTGAAGGTTGTCTTCTACATCATATACCAAGTAGCTCTATAATGACGCTTCAAGAATTCTTTGAGGGAACAGATCAGTCACCTGCTTAAAAAATCTTCAACTAAAACAAAACTCATACACATATGAGTTAAAATATACAAGTTGTCTTCAAAATCTGCTGCTTTTCTTTCTCTCAATGCAATTCTTTGTCAAATCTACTAAATCATGACCAAATATAATGCAAAACAAGAAACTGCTTCTTCTTTAAATTATCTTTTTCACAAGATGTTCTTGTAGACTTGTCTTTGGATGTAGAGGATAAAAGTAGGAAAAGTATTTGGAAAATATAAGAGAAATGGATGTCTTACTTTCCCTTTGGAATTTTCGGACCTTCTTTTTCTGCATCTTTCTTCCACATGATGATGTCAACATCTTCAAACTTCTCTTCCATACCTTTTGTTCTCTTCATCTTGAAGTAGCAAGCACTCTTAACTTCTTCAAATGAACTTTTCTCTTCCTCTAGTGCTAAGACTAAGAGACAAAACAAACATCGTATATAAATGGAAGTGAATATAGAATCATGTTTTACCATCTCCTCATATCTCTGAATCAAAACCTACTTCAAATGTGATTGATATGACTGAACTCACCAACCTTTTGGCTGAGTATTGAATTACCTCTCTAAAGTACGTAGATCAAACTCTGTACCTAGATATCCAACCAACTTACAACACAAAATTGGTTGAAAACAAAACTTATGCTCTCCACATTTGTCTTCTTAGATGAGCTTTCTTGCCATGAAAGAGATCTCTCAAAACTCTCTAGAAAAACCTCTAGATACATGTTTTGATGTAGCTAATGCTTTAAATTTCAAAGAATGAAAGTGTATAAAACATTCCTTGAATCCTTCAAATCTCTTCATAACTGCTCTTCTAAGACATGACCTGCAAATGATAATCTGATAGTAGAAACTGATACCTGTGATTTGATGTTGATCTGGTTCCTTCATCTTCTCCAAACCATTGTTTTTCCTTGAATTTGAAGTAGCCTTCTCTTCATCAAGTCTTGGTCTTCAAACAATACTTTCTGTAAAGTATTATCATACTCTTCCAAAAGTATTTGGCTGCCAATAGATCATCAACTTCATACTCCACACTGTTGAATAATCATGTGACTAAATTGTCTAATTCTCAAATCTCTACTCATCTAGATTAAGTGTGTATGTCAAATGTCAAATGTTAGAAGATGCTCTTAAATCATATGTTGTAAACCTGGAAGTCTAGAAACTTGTGAACCTGAGAGCCTAAATGAATTTTGATATCAAAACCCTAAAGCTCTGATACCAAATGTTGGAAATTTAGTAGGCCCATGACTAATACAACCGGTCCAAGTTCCATATGTCCAAGATCTACAACACAGATTCCAGCAATCTTCCAATATTGACAAACATCAACATACCACACTTAATCATAAAAATGATGAGACAAAGATAGAGAAATATTAGACAACATGTGTAAAGTGTTACGTAAGCCATTGCTTACTCACACTATCATATATACAAATGTCAAATTACACTGTGGGAGCAAAACTCTCAACCACTCTATGTGAACACAAATAGATGGAAGAGTGAATATACAAATGCAGCAAACATATTCAGATGTATGGACAGAAATCTGAATATATATGAGATGTGTGACCTAATATGTTGAAGAAGAGTGAATATGAGTGACAAAAAGAGGAAGGATCAGTCTAAAACTGATAATCAGCAAACCCTCATCTAAACTTAGGCTATGGAAGACCCTAAGTCAGATACGTGTGTGAAAACATCACATACTTACAAAAGTAGCAAAGAATGCTAACAAGTTTGCTACCAGAAATCCTCAAACTCATATGAACATACCTTCTCAAACACCTCATCCAAATATGCATAAAGTATACATGTAATAATTCTCTTGTACCTATGCCGAATAGGACTCCTCCTGATATGGATGCCACTGCCTCTATAAACTCCAAGTAGTACCTATGTGCATAAAGAGAATATGTACATGAATTCTTAACATAATATGCAAATCTTATGTTAACCACCATCAAATGTCTTTGAAGTAACCCAAAATATTCATCAGAGCATGCAGATCACGAATAAATATTTTGTGCTTTCTTAAAAAAGCTTTTGCTTTATTAAAAGACGGATTCAGTAGATGGAGCTTTCGCGATGGCGTTTTTTGAAGAGAACAATCGCTTGTTTTATTCTTTTCGGTATATCTTTTCAAGGGACAATCAAATACTATAAAAGAAGCACTTTGGGGACACATTATTTATCCTACACCTTTTGTAACACAAGCTTTGGAGCTTGGTCGCTCAATAAAGGTGGTGCTTCTAGCACATGGGGCAGCCATGGTGCTATTTTGGAGCATGTTGAGGAGCGGCTATGGAGTTGTTCTTGGAGAAGAAGAGTGTGCTCACACTCTTGCTTATGGAGAGGGTTTACCCCACAACAGCTTGGTGGTGTGGATCGGCCATCCACATGATGTATTTGAAGATTGTCTTCTACTTGAAGATTTTGGGTTACTTCAAAGACATTGGATGGTGGTTAACATAAGATTTGCATCTTATGTTAAAAATTCAGGTACATATTCTCTTTATGCACACAGGTACTACTTGGAGTTTAAAGATGCACACAGGTACTACTTGGAGTTTATCAGGAGGAGTCCTATTCGGCATAGGTACAAGAGAATCAGTACATGTATACTTTATGCATATTTGGATGAGGTGTTCGAGAAGGTATGTTCATATGAGTTTGAGGATTTCTGGTAGCAAACTTGTTAGCATTCTTTGCTACTTTTGTAAGTATGTGATCTTTTCACACACGTATCTGACTTAGGGTCTTCCATAGCCTAAGTTTAGATGAGGGTTTGTTGATGGCACAATAGATGGTGTCTTAGATGGCACAATAGGATATGGTGTCTGGATTGGTTGACTTTTAGGTGGGATCTCAAGCTCCAATCCCCTTGGCATCCCCACATCAAGGTTTAAAAATGGGTTCTTATGTGGAAAATCCTCCACTGGACCAATGTAAAAGATAAAAAAATTTGCAGAGCTCCTCCATGGCATAAAAATGCCTTCATGGCAATGAGGACGTGGGACACCTCTTTGTTTCATGCCCTAACTCAATGTCAATCTGGCAAGCCCTTCACAGAATCATGTTGCAACAAGCACAAATCAACTCGAAGCAAGCACTTTTGAGTGAAGCGATCAGTTGTTCCTCAACACTGTGGAATGCTATAAGAGTTGAGACCCTCTGGAAGATCTGGAAAGAGAGGTATGCTGCCAACTTTGGTATCCCTAAAGAATGGTTGATAAAAAAATCTCCCTTCCTTTTAGGCAAAAGAATTTCCAATTGTAAGAAGCCTCCACCTTTTAGACATCACACGGTGTTTTGCCTTGAGTGCAACAAGATTAAAATCAAGTGTGCCCCTCATGAGGAGGAGGATCAACCTTCTTTGTAATGTCTTCTAACAAGCTTTAAATGCAACCCCTGCTTTGTGGGATTGGGGGGTCACATAGGCCCTTTCACTTATACAATTGTTCTTTCTACTAATTAAAGGTTGGGAGAGTGGGCTATTGTCGGACTTCCTTTAAAAAAACAAAAAGGCAAGACAAAGGGATAAAATTTCAACGTAGCTTGAAGGTTAGATAAGGATAGACAAAAAAGAAAAACATACACCTACCCCCATGAAAATGTTTGTGGAGCATGTTCATGCACAAACTCTTTGATAGAAAATGACATCAAATATGTATGTGAGTGTGATACAATTGTGTAACCATTTGTCTTGCGTTGTGTTTGGTCATGTGTTTGCGATCACTCAATCGGGCAAGATATGGCTGTGGCATCAACGATTGATTTAAGTTGTCTCTCAAAATCCATTAATTTAATTATTGTGTGTAAAGATATAACAAAGAGAAACAGAAGAATCAAACAAGAGAGAGAGAGAAAAAAAATAGATGTCTATAGAGAGATGTGTGTGCACGCTTTCATACATATATTACCCACATGAATGATTCGTTTGCTTATCGTTTTACATAAAGAATTCTAATTTTTTTTCATCGCATATAAATTATACGAAAAGAGTAAAATAAAAATAAGCATACATGTAGAAAACATACCCTTTGGCTCAATCCATACTTTAACACTTTACTAAAGATTTGGAGCTTTCAATGCAACAGTACAACTCTACACATGCACCATAGTTGGCATTTCTATAATTCTGTGTGGACCATGGGTGTTACCTCATTCGGAGTGGTCAAAGTTTTCATCTCTTGCAATTTTGGATGACCTTTGATGTTACTTTGGGATAGTGGTGGGAATGGGCTCTTATCGAGCTGAATAAAAAACCTGGGTACCGAAAGGAATTCAAGTCAACTTGGCAACTTGGCAGGCTATGCTGATCAACATTTGTCTAGCATCCTCACTTATCTATTTTCTTTCATGTTGGAGACTAAAAGAAAAAAAAATCTGGTTCGTTAAATTGGAAAAAAAAATCTGGTTTGTTAAATTGGAAAGAATTAGTAAGAATTTTCCATGGATGGGTGATCCCAAGAGGAGAGGTGTGCCCCAACAAATGCTTTTTGTTAGCAAAAAAGACTTGGGTGGGCTTGGCATTTTTGACATTGTTTTTGTTAGCGAAAAAGACTTTCTTTTTACATTAAGGAAGTTCACCCTTAGCCTACTCTCCGGACTTGTATTACTTAAAAGAAAAGAAAAGTACAAGTGAAGGGGACTAGTGCCCACGGGACTCTCCGAATCCCATAGAGCAAGGATGGGCTTTATAGAGTTTAGATGGCATTACAAAGAAGGTTAATCACCCTCTCATCACCCTCATGTGGGGCCCACTTAGGTTTAAGCTTGTTGTTGATCAAAAGGAGCACTTGATGATGCCTAAAAAGGGGGGGGGGTTTCTTACAGTTAGCGATCATTCTTTGGGGGGGTCGCCAAAGTTATAAGCACATCTTTCCCACCACATCTTCCATAGGACCTCCCCTCTTATGGCATTCTAGAGAGTCGTGGAGCAGCTGATCACTTCTCCTAGTAGAGCTTGTTTCCAACTGATATGTCTTTTAAGTCTATTTTCATTCTGACAATCTGCCAGAGCCTATTGGAGTTGGGACAAGTAAAGAAGATGTAAGCAACATCTTCAATGGATTGATAGTAGCGCTTGCACCCGGGAGGCACCCCACAAATTTTGCTAGCCTTTAGGTTGGTCTACATTCCACGATGAAGAATTTGCCATAAGAGGACATACTTTTTGACTTCTATGAGAGGGTGTCAGATAGCCATGAACTTCATGTCCCACCATAGCCGTGTCCACGACAAGCACCACTTCTTGTTGAGCCTGACCTGATAATCAATGATTTCTTTGATGTTCGGGATTTTAGTTAGGCAATTACCATTGTGCCATCTGAGACAAAGCGGGCTCGGCAGGTCGTGCCCCGTGAGAAGATGAACTTTAGAATGGGCCTAGGCAAGACGTCTGCTTTGCAAAGTATTCCATTCTTCATAGGTAATGTTGATGCTAGGATCAATATCCTCGAAGTTGATCCATTGCTTGGTGTCTTGTTTCTAGAGATCTTTCCATTTTTTGTAGCTTTTGTCCCATAGCCTCTTGGCATTTTGAATGTTCCAAGACTTCACATTCCGGATGCCATGGATCGGAAACTAGATAGAGTCATTTTGTCTGATACCGACTACCCACTTCCAATCTCATTGATTCTTGTGAAGCTTTTGACTTTATTCCAACTCTTCCATAGGGAGCACACAAGATTTGAGCCTTTTGGGAATATTGGGATCGGGGAAAACAAAACGGTAAGAATGTCAAGATTCTTCCAATTTGGGAATCCCACAAACATCAACATGTTCTTCTTTCTGAAGATCAACTTGGCCCACGAGGCCTCCCCATTGCACCACGCCTTAATCCTCCATTTTTCCACAAGTTTTTTAGCCATGCACCCAATGTCTAGAATGCCAAGGCCCCCACTATCTCTTTGGCTAATGCAGGTGGAACGCTTGATTTTAGGCACCCCCTCCTATTGTGAAAACAAAACTAACATGAATTGAAAGGGGGCACCAAAGGAAGCAGCAATCCATCGATGGCTCTAGTCTTCAATGGATTTCTCAACCTTTTCAAACCAGAATTGGTCTATACCAATTATCGTCCCATTGGACCCCTAGGGGTGCGACGTCGAGATCTAGATATGGGTCGGAGAGACCTCTCTAAGATGTTTCTAGAGGTCTTCTCCATCAATTTTAGTCTCTTGAATAGAGATAAATTCAGGGTTTATGATGATGTCACAAAGCCATTGACCGATGATGGTCGCTCTTGAGGAGTCATTCATCCCCGTAACATTTAACGAGATGATGATCATTGCCGTAATTTACCCTCTTTGCAGGAAGGGGTCTTATCCTTTCTCCTCTTGGATTCTTATTTCTTTTCTTCTAGGAGGGGGTTTCAACTTAGTTACTTGTTTTTCCAAGGTAGCTCAATAGGTTGTTTTCCCTTGCAGGAGGTCTCTTGTTGAAATGAATAGGATACCGTACCCCGAATAGTCAATCCAATGATGGAACTTTCACTATCCATGTTGTCTTCATTACTAGTGGTAAAGCCATCTTCTTTGCTTGTAGTGTAGCCCTCCTGATTAGATTCTTTATTGTTAGGGAGCTCTAGGACTTTGTTGCTGGTGTCCACCTCAAACTGGTTCCTATCTGGGTAATCAAGCTCATTAATCTCCTTTTCCAGATTGCAATACAAGTTGTTTGGGGGGGCATCTGGAGTATGGTTTCTCTCAAAAGTCGCCCTAGGGCTTCTTTTCCTTTTTCTTCTAACTTCCCTGAACTTGTCTGATTCTTGTACGTGTTGTTTGAACCTTAACTTCCTCTTCGTTCACCAAGGGATTTAGGGTCCCATTGTTGTCTTGAGTTTTTTTGGGTGCTTCTTGTATGTGTTTTCTTTTTTGTGTCAACGGGTACTCTTTGATCATGTGGCCTTGTTGGCCACAACGAAAACATGCGTTAGGTTGATTTTTGTAATTAACATCTTGTTCCTAGACCTCCCCTTCGCCCAAGTCCACTTTGATCTTTGAAGGAAGCAGTGTGTTGAGGTCAGCCTCGATGCAAATTTGAGGGTGCCATCGAGCATTGAAAGAGTGCCTCGCACCTTCATAAATGAAACTGCCAACATCCTCCCGCAAAGGCAACTGCTTGCCGATTGGAGAAATGATGTCCCAGACGAAGTTCTACCTTTTTAGTTTGATCACCTTCAAAAGTTGGCCATTAACATTAATTTGAGTCGATGCGTTTCCCAGAAGGGTCAATATCATCTTGGTGAATTTTTGACTGCATCCTAGATCTTTAAGTGAGTGCAGAATATAGTCCCATTCCAGCCTGTCATAAGCTTTGTCAAAGTCGATCTTGAGGAAAACCACATCTTGTCTTGACTCATTCGGGAAGTCGAGACCTTCCCAAATATCTATGATGGCTTCCAATATTGACCTGCCTTTGATGAAACCTTTTTGGTACTCAAATAACCATGCTCTCATATGGCTAGAAATTTTCTTGGCTATGACTTTGGCAATAATCTTATATCCCGTTTGAAGCATCATAATCGGGCACCAATTCTCAACTTTGTTCTTGTCCCCTTTTTTGTGGATTAACTTGATGATGCCATTGTTAAGAAAATTCAGAAGCGCGCCAAACTCGAGTGCCTCTTGCCAAACCAAAAGAAGAGGGGTGGCAATAACCAACTTGAAGGACTTAAAGAACTCATAAGTGAGCCCGTCTGGCCCCGAGCTTTTATCACTAGGGAGGTCATCAATGACTTCAATGATTTCTTCTCTTGAGATAGGGGCATCAAGCCGGTAACGAAAGTTGTGTGGGATCCTATGAGAGGATACCCTAGATATAGATGCCATGTAGTCCCATCTATGGTGGGAGAGGGGGGCCGAGATCCCCAGGAGTCTCATAAAGTGCTCTTCAATGATTCTGAAATTTTCTTCTTCCGTATTGCATACCATTTGAGTCTAGTAATAGAGGGATTGATTCTTTGTTTCATTTCCTTTTAAGGATGCTGCACATCTCTTTGGTGGGTTTGTCAGCTTTGCGAGCCCACCACTCCTTAAAGAATATTTGTACATTTTTCCTTTGTATTTCTTCCTCGTATCTTAGCAGCGCTCTGATTTTTCATAGACCCTTCTAGGATTGAGCTTTTTCTTTGTTCACTTCCTCCTCAAGTCTCCAGATTCTATGATATAGAGCTTCTCTACGTGCCCGCCGAACAGTTTGGAGCATCTTCCTGGTTCTTATCATGATCTGCTGTGACTTTTCGATTGCACATCTCAAGCTCTTGGTTGGGGACAAGTAGGAAGCCAACAGGCCTCCTTCCACACTTCAGCAATTTCTTGATGGACAGAGGGGAGAGAGAAGGAAGTCGAGCAAGTGTGAAACTAAGGAGCCTTACGGATTTTGGTGAGAGGTTGGAAAGTTATAATGATCGAAGGGGGCACTAAAGGAAGCGGCAATCCATCGATGGCTCTAGTCTTCAATGGATTTCTCAAGTTTTTCAAACCAGAATTGGTCTATACCAATTATTGTCCCACCAGACCCCTCGGGATGCGATGTCGAGATCTAGACATGGGTCGAGGAGACCTCTCTAAGATGTTTCTGGAGGTTTTCTCCATCAATTCTAGTCTCTTGAATAGAGATAAATTCAGGGTTTATGATGATGTCACGAAGCGATTCACCAATGATGGTCGCTCTTGAGGGGTCGGCTAGCGCTCTAACATTTGATGAGATGATGATCATTGTCGTAATTTACCCTCTTTGTAGGAAGGGGTCTTATCCTTTCTCCTCTTGGATTCTTCTTTCTTTTTCATTGGGAGGGGGTCTCAACTTAGTAACTTGTTTTTCCAAGGTAGCTCAATAGGCTATTTTCCCTTGCGGGAGGTCTCTTATTGAAATGAATAGGAGACCATATCCGGAATAGTCAATCCAATGATGGAACTTTCACTATCCATGTTGTCTTTGTTACTAGTGGTAAAGCCATCTTCTTTGCTTGTAGTGTAGCCCTTCTGATTGGATTCTTTATTGTTAGGGAACTCTAGGCCTTTGTTGATGGTGTCCACCTCAAACTAGTTCCTATCTGGGTATCAAGCTCATTAATCTCATTTTCCAGATTGCAATACAAGTTGTTTGGGGGGGCATCTGGAGTACGGTTTCTCTCAGAGTCACCCTAGGACTTCTTTTCCTTCTTCTTTTGACTTCCCTGAACATATTTGATTCAGCTTTTAGGTTTTGGGAGCCTTTAACTTCCTCTTCCTTCACTAGGGCATTTAGGGTCCCATTGTTGTCTTCAGTTTTTTTGGGTGCTTCCTGTACATGTTTGCTTTTTTGTCTCAATGGGCACGCTTTGATCATGTGGCCTTGTTGGCCACAACGAAAACATGTGTTAGGTTGATTTTGTAATTAACATCTTGTTCCCAGACGTCTCCTTTGCCCAAGTCCACTTTGATCTTTCAAGGAAGCGGTGTGCTAAGTTCAGCCTCGATGCAGATTTGAGGGTGCCACCGAGCATTGAAAGAGTGCCTCACACCTTCCTAAATGAAACTGCCAACATCCTCCCGCAAAGGCAATGGCTTGCCGATTGGAAAAATGATGTCCGAAGTTCTACAAAAAGTACAGCACGTTAATGAGCTTGACCCACAGAGGGTAGCAAAGAGATTTTGATTTCTCAGAAATGAAGTCGGGGGACCATCTGGATAGAGACGGGGTTGCCCACCCGAGTTGCCATGTTTCGACACTGAGGGCTTGGAACGCCATATCTTCATTCTCAAAGACTAGCAGCATATGACTAGCTAGTAGGAACTAACACTTGCTAACAATCAACCCACAAGGGAACCACTCTTTTCGAAGCCACTGGTGCACAGTTTTGAGCAGTGGCTTAGGGCCAAACACTTGCCCAATGAGACAAATTTTCTTGAGCTTTTCTTGCTTTGATAGGGTTGCAACTCTACTAAGAGAGACCAAGGGAGGCTCAGCACCCTCGAAGGCCCTACGAGTGACACAAGATTCCCTCTCCAAAATAGGAGCTAAGTTACCAATCACCCCCTGGGTTGGAGCCAAGTTGCTAATCACGAGGGGGCGCCACCAAAGCCATGCCACGGACCCCAAATCCTGCACCGAAGAAAAACTTTCGCTATCCTAGAGATTCATCTCTTCTCCGAATTGTCCTTGCTAGCTCAAAACCTTCAATTAAGAAGGATTGATTCTTTAAAAACTTAGAAGCAAAATTTTTTAACACCAATCATGCTGCTGGCAAACAATCTTTGACAAGCAAGTTCTTGGCAAACGAATAACTACACAACAACTTCAAGAATATTCCATCGCATGAAGTTGTCCATCGCGGTGGGAGCCATCGATCAGTAAAAAAGTCAATGTTTTGAACACTTTTGTGCATAATGATCCAAAGAGAATTGATACCTTTTGGTGTTTCCTAAATACATTTCGTGACACATCACCTTCCAAAACTCTAAAATCGCTTTCAAGGTTGTTGGGAATCCACCTCAAATTTTGGTTGACCATGGTTGCCAGTTGATCCCCAAGAGACAAATCTTCCACCTATTAGGTATTCACATGGGATTCGACATTTTGATGGGTTAGCAATGCAACCCAGCTCTTTCTAAGCCTGATAACAAGCTGGCTTACAGGAAAGATGTGTAGATAAACTTGGTTGGGTGAGCTATGGTGGTTAACATGCTGCTTCTTTCTTCGAAAATTTACTTTCTTTCTTTTTGGAGATCGAAGGGCCAAGATATTGTTAAATTGGAAATAATTTGCAAAAATTTTCTCTACATGGGAGACCCTAATAGAAGGGGTGATCTCAAGAGGAGAGGTGTGCCCCAACAAATGCGATGTTTTTGTTAGCAAAAAAGACTTTGGTGGGCTTGGCATTAACATTGTTTTTGTTAGTGAAAAAAGTTTTTTTTTTTACATTAAGGAAGTTCAGCCTTAGCCTACTCTCCGTACTTGTATTACTTAAAAGAAAAGAAAAGTACAAGTGAAGGGGACTAGTGCCCACAAGACCCCCCCAATCCCATAGAGCAAGGGTAGGCTTTATAGAGTTTAGATGCCATTACAAAGAAGGTTAATCACCCTCTCATCACCCTCATGTGGGGCCCACTTGGGTTTAAGCTTGTTGTTGATCAAAAGGAGCACTTGATGATGCCTTAAGGGGGGGAAGGGGGGGGGGGGTTCTTATAGTTAGCGATTTTTTTGCCGAGGAGGAAAAATGATTTCTCAATCCACTACTCTTTGGGGGAGTCGCCAAAGTTATAAGCACATCTTTCCCACCACATCTTCCATAGGACCTCCCCTCTGATGGCATTCTGGAGAGTCGTGGAGCAGCTGATCACTTCTCCTAGTAGAGCTTGTTTCCAACTGATATGTTTTTGAAGTCTAATTTTCATTCTGACAATCTGCTAGAGCCTATTGGAGTTGGGACAAGTAAAGAAGATGTGAGCAACATCTTCAATAGATTGATAGCAACACTTGCACCAAGGAGGCACCCCACAAATTTTTCTAGCCTTTAGGTTGGTCTACATTCCACGATGAAGAATTTGCCATAAGAGGACATAATTTTTTATTTCTATGAGAGGGTGTCAGATAGCCATGAACTTCATGTCCCACCGCAGCCGTGTCCATGACAAGCACCACTTCTTGTTGAGCGTAACCTGATAATCAATGGTTTCTTTGATGTTCAGGATTTTTGTTAGGCAATTACCATTGTGCCATCTGAGACCAAGCGGGCTCGATAGGTCACGCCCCATGAGAAGATGACCTTTAGAACAGGCCTAGGCAAGACGTCTACTTTGCAAAGTATTCCATTCTTCATAGATAATGTTGATGCTAGGATCAATATCCTCGAAGTTGATCCATTGGTTGGTGTCTTATTTCTAGAGATCTTTCCATTTTTTGAAGCTTTTGTCCGATAGCCTCTTGGCATTTTGAAGGTTTCAAGACTTCACATTCCAGATGCCATGGATTGGAAATCATATAGAGTCATTTTGTCTGATACCGGCTACCCACTTCCAATCTCATTGATTCTTCTAAAGCTTTTGACTTTATTCCAACTCTTTGAGCCTTTGGGGAATACCGGGATCCGGGAAAACAAAAGGGTAAGAATGTCAAGATTCTTCTAATTTGGGAATCCCACAAAAGGTGTATATGTGAATATGTGTGTATGTGTAAATGTGTATATGTGAATGTTTATGTATGTAAATAATCAGATTATTAACATCTAATACCATGATTTGCAAATTTTGATCAATCAGATGGAATTCCACCACCGTTTCCTAATCATGCAAGGACTATATACTGTAAGTATATCAAACTTTTGATATTAAATATATATGATATAATTGATATATGTTTTTTTTTTCAAATTTTGATCAATCAGAGGGCACTCCACCACCTCCTACCCATGCAACAACTTCACATATGTCCTCCGATAGGAATTATGATGAATTTTACTATCAAGAGCATATTATATGTTGGTGTAAGTTTTGCTATGGCACGTATTGAAGACCATGATTGGAATGTATTGAACATGAGGTAGAGTATGGTACTTTTGAGCATGCACCACGACATGGTCAACGTGATAATGCTTGGGTATGTATTCTTTCTATAAATTAATGTCGTTATTTTATTTTAAAACCATATAGAAATTCAAATTATTGTTGGCATACAAGAATATTTGCTCGATGATGATGATAAGTCTCATACTCATAATGCTAATATACCTCGTGCATGTCATGGACTTGATGTTCATCAATTACAAGCAGAGGTTTCTAGAAATCCTCTACCTCCTGGTTTAGAGATTGAAACGGCTCGAGATTATCCATTGGCAACTCATGATCATTCTCTAGTACAAACATATGATAGAAGAAGATATGGAGGATGGAATAGAGGACCACTTCCTTTAGATGGAGAGCTTTTTAACTTTTGGAGTAATCCCTATATGATTACTCCATCCACTATTACTAGTGTTGGTCATGGTCTCTTTATTGTAGAGGATTTGTATGTGCTCTGGACTCTGAAGTCACTCTTATGTCGTTTTGTGGTCCTATATATGGATGGGGACATTGGCATCGTTCAAAGCATAGTACTTATGGAATATGCTTGAATGCAACATCTCTTACTAGTAGAGGGATTTCACATGCAAAAAATGAAAGATAGCAGGTTTAATAAATAGTAGTCAAGGGTTACATAATAATTCAAGGACTAATTGTACATTTGAGGAGCATGAAAATAGTCATGAATCACCATATCTCCTTGATATAAGGATGAAGAAGGTAAAATCCCAAGAAAGGTATTCGGACATTTTCCATTGGCTCCACGGATTAGACATATGTTTCCAAGCCCCGAATTATCAAAACTTTTGACATGGGGACATGATCATAAAAGTAATGATGGAATAATAAAAATTCAAACACATAGTGTAGATTTTTAGCATATTGATTCTACATGGACTGATTTTGCACAAAATCCATAGAATCTAAAGTTAGGAGTTGCATTAGATGGGGTTAATCCATTCTCCATGAAATCTAGTAAATGGTCAACATCGCGAGTGGTAGTCATAAACTACAATCTTTTGCCATATCTTAGCATTAAAAAAGAACATTTAATGCTTTCACTTTTAATCCCAGGAAAAAGAGAAGTTAAAGATTTGAATATATATCTTGCTCCTCTCATTGACAATCTCCAAGAGTTATGGAGAGGCATTAATGTCATTGATGTATTGAAAAGCATCAATGAAAGATATATTATGGTTCGTGGTATTGTGGCTTGGACTATTCACAATTTTCCAAGATATGGTGTTTGTTCAGGTATTGATGTAAATTTTTTATTTAATATGCGTACAAATATATGTGAGTTAATATAATTATATTTTTATCATTTTCATGATGCAAGAATATCTACTAAGGGTTATAAAGCTTGTCCATATTGTGGTGATTGGTTGAGATCAGTTTATAGTAATAATCTCAACAAAAATATTTATCTTTGACATCGACAATTCTTGCCTGATGATCATCCATTAATATGTGAAAGAGAAGTGATACATTCTAATGGAAAGCTTGAAACAAGTCAGTGTCCAAAATCAATGACACCTATGGATTGGTATCGAAAATGGACAGATGGACCTCTGATAGATCCAGAATAAAAAATCTTCAATGATGATGAAGATAATGAGAATGTGAAGAGAGGCAAAGAAAAATTGGCACTAACAAAGAATATATAAATATGGTATTCTTTGGAGTATTGGAAAGAGTTAAAGGTCTGCCATCTTCTTGATCCTATGCATATATTCAAGAATATTGGTTATTCATGATGGCAACGTCTTCTTGGATTAAAAGATATCATAGCATCAAGGAATGATTTGAAGGACCAAAACTCAAAACCAAAGTTATGGTCAGTTTTTGATAGACAGTAATAGGAAATGACTTATGCACGTCTTCCTTGGGTACTTATGACAAAAGAGATATAGACTATTAACAATAGGATTCATTTGGTTCAGAATCCTACATGATATGGAGCATCTTTTGAGAACATGTTTACTATGAATGATAAGAGCTTATCTGGGTTAAAGACCCATGATTGGCATAACTTTGGTTATCGATGGATGTACAACGAAAGGAGTACGAGATGTGATTTATCCTCTTGGATCTCTTATAAAGTAATTATGATTTATATTTAATATATATGAATATTTGATATCTTTTATTTTTTAATTAATTTCTTTATAATTTTTTTTATGATGTGTATAGGTGGATTACATCAAAAGAGATTGACAAAAACTCGATCTCACAAAAGAAACGTGAATACAAGGAGCTACTATGTTTGATGGAGAAAGGGCTTCCTACTTCATTTTTTAATATTTAGATTCATTTACTAATCCATCTTGTGGATGAAATAGAGATTGTAGGTGTTGTCAACACTCAATGAATGTTTTGGGTTAAGCAATGTATGGGAATATTAAAAGGTTATGTGCGACAAAGAGTGAAACAAGAAGGATCCATGGCAAAGGTTTGGATGCTTGAGGAGTGCATGTACTATGTTCGTGAGTACCTTGAAAGACATTATAAATATATGTTCTTTCATGGATTGGTTATATACTCATTTGCAACGAGCCAATGCAAATAATGAAGAAATCTTAGATGAGCAGAGAGAGTTAATGATAGGTTGTGAACGAAAGGTGATTTTATTTTAATAATATTCTTTTTTTTTACATATATGTATATTAGTTTCTCTTTACTAATTTAATTTCTTTTGCAAGCTGGAATGTTCACTAATATGTGGGCTTTTGGACAGCATATTAGAATCAAAGATATTGATTCCTTACGTAAAACAGATTATTCTAGCATTGTTGCTTCTTTCAAGCAACTATCACATGCTATCTCAAAAGACACGAACCTTATAGATGGTGAACTTGGTTACGTGAGAACTGTTGTTGGTATTTACTAAATATCATTTCGTACATTCAAACAGGTAAAAAAACGTTTATATCTTTTATGATAGAGTTTTTTTTAAGCACGTAATAATGGTTTTTTGTTTTTATATATTTTGATAGGTCATTTTGAAGGTTGACTAGTTTTGAGTTGAGTATAAAGGTAGTAATTCCACATTGAAAAATGAATTATCTGGGTTTTGGGAAATTGATTCTTCTAAGGTAATGTGATCTACTAGAGAACCATATATTCTTCCTAGGCATATTGAACAACCATTTTTTTATAAAAGCCTTGATGCTCATACTTGGTGGCAAGTCATTCATGTTCAACCTAGAGGTAGGTCATTGTTTGAACAGATTATCGTTACAGAGATCGAAGAAATTCCTCTTGATGATTCACCATCAAATATTGATACATCGACATCTAA
>CM035409.1:24567156-24569656 GCA_020310875.1 Ceratopteris richardii | reverse complement strand
TCTAACATTGCTAGCCCATGAGATGATACAGTGAATTAGGCCCAAAATATGAAGTAACATTAGGTGTGACTAGTTGCAATGTGAAACGGACAATGAAAATTGCGTCAAAAATGTGTTTCAAAACTGAGGAATTAGGAAACATATGGAAAGCACTTGTTAATTCTGAACCTCCAATCCTTGAGTCAACACCAAGACTTGCAACCATGTTGCCAAAACCTGCAAAACAAATGTCGATCGACAGACAATCATACTTTATGAGAATGCCTACAAATCAAAGGGTGCGTTCTGCATGAGAAGGATTAAGCATTATTATCAGCAGTCTGCACTTCAGAGGTCTAGCATATCTAGAAGGAAGTTTCCAAAAAGAGCTTCCTGAATTATGGTATGGGTCAATAATTAGCTTCAAAGATCAGGAGACAAGGTCATCCCTCCCTTCAAGTCTGTAGTACTCAAGGTTTAGAAAGAAAGAACAATGAATTCACTCAGAAATCAATTCTAGCATCAACTCAGATTGGGAAGAAAACATTCAAGAAAGCCATCCTTGCGTTAAACATATCTTGCTTTTCGTCCTTGGTTTTGGTGGAAGATCAACCACCCCTGTAAACCTACCTGCAACTCCAAGACATACAAGGGGCAATATAATAATTGAAGGTGACACTTAAATTTCAGGTCCCACATCGAACATCACTAACAACCCAAACCACAACATGCATAACCCTAAAGTGAGCATACATCTCATTCTAGCTTTGGTAGCCCAAGAGAAATCATTATGTCCATGAAGAGTGTCCATGTTGCTGACTTGTATTTGGCTAGCTCCAAGTTGAAAGAGCCATAGAGCTTTTGGGACAAAGTCGCAAATACATGGGTAGTCGCCAAAGATTCACCAACATGTCTTTCAAGGGGGGCACTTGATGAGGCCATCTTCAAGGAGCAAGATTCAAAACCATATAATCTTCAAGTGGAAAAGAAACCAACAACCATTTTTTTCACTTGATCTTATCATGCAAACTTGCTTAACTCAAAATGAACTGTAAAGAATATTATGTTGTGTGCATGTGTGACAATCTGCAATATATAACATGTGAATTTTTTATTTTTATTTTTTTGTGCATCATACTTGTTCATATTAGCAGGTATCCTCATACTTTAGTATGTGTCATTTGTACACATGAATATAAAAGTGACGTGAACAACATAATGCCCTTGCAACATTTAAAAGTGAAAACATATGACCATGCCCACGGTAAACCTCACACATACAAGTAGTGTAAATCATCAATGAAAAAATTGAGTTCTTGTCAAACTTTCAGGTGGAGTTTTTGGACACAATCCCCACAAAGGGGCAGTCACAAAAAACTCAGCCAACATAAGCAGTATCCAAATTCCAATATCTTGTGCACCTAAAAGGGAGGCCCCTTCTTGAGATCACTTATAGACTTCGGCTTCTTCACGCAACCCGTAGTGATGGCTTTGAATAATATCTTCCTCATAGGGTACTCACGACATCGATTGAATGGTTGACCACGAGTTGTAACCTCATGAGTGAGTCTGTCATCAAAGGAATTTAAAACTCCAAAAATCAACCATTAACTTGACTTTCTCAGACATGAAAATAATCACGAGACAGCTCCAACTTTTGTAAGTAATTCATGAAGGTGAATCACCTCTTACGGACAGACATCAGAATTAAAACTAACAAACAACACTTGTCTAACTATGAGCTCATCGTAATTGATCATCTCCTCTCAACTTCAATATTCGAGTGAGAATAGTGAACAAAACTTTTCGGTGATGCCGTAAACATGTCGAAGTGTGCAAGAGAGAGCTGGGAACACGGATAAATGGCAACCTCCAAGTATGAGTTAATGAGCATCGAATTGTGTGTATGAGACACTCTTCTCTTGGTCAATGGTGACAGAGAGGGGAGATTATGGGCTAGGAGAAAAATGCTCCCTTCCTTGAACTTCGAACCTGCATCTTCAACTTAGTATGGACCAATGGAAACATACTGAATTTGTGCACACTATGCATAAAATAGAAACCGCAATCTACTCATTCAATCTACAACTATTGACACAATGTTTCAATGTAGATATGATGCTCGCAAATTCACAGGAAGCATAGAAATATGACGCACTTTTTGTCTTAAGCATTTAGAATCCTCATTATAATCATATGCTGGTAACATCGAACAACGAACGAAAATTACAAGCTTCTGATTAGCACATGAATGCAAGTCACCAGCCTCGAGAAGAGCGTACCATGGTGCAAGCCAACAGATCGCCAGACAACACGAGACACCCAACAAGGAAGCCTGAAGAACGTTCCAAGTAGAGATGGAAGAAACGGAAGTGGAGCTCATCACCAATGAGAGGAGGGCTCCATATTCAAACCCATGCAGTTGGGGAGCCTCGCAGCAATGAGAATCGATGAAGAAGCAACGGCTCAACCTCACAACAAAACTTAGAGAAGCCAGCGAGCGGGGCTGCTCAACCTCACA
>CM035409.1:24347156-24559656 GCA_020310875.1 Ceratopteris richardii | reverse complement strand
GGTACAAATCCAAAGAGCATGAACGGATGCTTAAGACTTAAGCAGTAGAGAGATTCCTATATAAAGTCCCCGGGGTAAGTACCTAAAGCTTTGGTAAGAAAGGAATCTAAAGACAAGAAGTCAAAAACTCTTGTCACTACAAATTGGTCAAGGATAAACCAATTGAACTTGAATCTATGAAAATTCAACTACTTGGAATTCTGATTGGTTTTCATTTGAAAAACCTAGCAAAGAAGGATGGATGCTCCATCAAAAGGTTTTCAAGTTCCCAAAGGAAAGCACAAGATCATGACACGATCATGTGAAGGGATCAAAACCTAGAAAATCTAGTTAGAGGTAATGCTTGAAACTTCAAAATTCTCGTAAAGAGTTGAAGTGAAAAGGTACTCTATCAAGAGATGTTTAGACTTTAGGATAATATTCACTCACACGTCAATGTGAATATAAAATAGGGTGGTATGGGACACCAAATTTTATACTTAGATTGATGTAGGAAAGATGGTATGGGACATCAGACCATGAGTTGATGATTATCTTTTAGTCCTGGATTGGATCTTAAAGTTAGGTTTGATCCTCAAGGGAATTAAAACTTCAAAGAAGGAGTTCTAATTCAAGGAGGTTAATAATAGTATCTCAAGATACTTCAAGATAACTTCAAGATAACTTCAAGATAACTTCAAGATAAAGAAATCAAAAGATATGAAGTAAGTAACTGCCAAGATCTTCTTGAAACACTTCAAGATAAAGTGTTGTTAACTCGGAAATATTTCTTAAATTTCTGAAAGAAGTTAGACTTTTATTTGAGTTGATCTTTTCAATCAAGGATTTGATTGACTAAGTCAAGCACCAAGTTCCTAGTGTAACTTGGTAAATTCACTCTTTTGACTCAAAGAAATGAACAAGAATTGCATTCCCAATAAGGAGTCAGAAAGATTGAATATGACCTGAGCTTAGTCTCAAGAGAAGCATTATTTGAATACTAAACTCATCATTAGAACCTCAGTGGGTCGACACACTGATGTTGGTTACCACACTAGTATCTTGTGGTTAGATGATGTTTTTTATTTGCTTTGAATCTTTTTGAGAATCCAGATTATTTCTCTTAAAGATTAAAAAAAAAATGCTTTAATATCCTGTTGAAACAGATCTTTGAGAAGTTAAAGTCCTAAGTCATCTAGACTTTGACTCGTAGCAAGTTTACGTATTTTCGAAGTTTGAATTGGTTGTACAAAGTTTTAGTTATTTCTTTCTGCTTTCCAAAACTTTTTTAATTGACTCACACATGGTATCTAATTCCTTTTGCAAAAGACCAGGGTAGGCTGGTTAGAATTAGATAACTAAATTGAACATCCAATCTTCAAAAGATAATAAGTCTAAGTGGACTTATTTATTGAGTTTGCTTCAAGTTATAGCATAAATGATTTCTTAGAGTCTAGTATACTCTAGAATAGAGAAGTTAGGAATTGCTCAATAGATTAACAATTCCCAAGAACTTTTAGCTAAAAACAAGTCTTTGAGAGTAAACTCATTAGGACAAAGTAGTCCTCTAGATGGGTGAAAAAATCAAGTAAGTGTTGGATCAAAGTAAACCATTGAACAAACATCTAAGTTAGATGTTTGGGACAACCAAACTTCAAGTTCTCCAAAAAAAATTCAAGTGAATCAAGAGTTCTCAAAGTCTTGCAACGGATAAGAATCCCACCTTCATTACTAAGTCCATGCACCAGTTATGCCTAGGAATGGACTAGTAATTTGAATCCACCTAGTTCACATGTTTGTGCCTAGATCACACATCCAAAAACTATGAATTGGCTAGGGATGTGTTTAGATCCACCCTTATTATTCATTCAGTACTTTGTACTTTGACTAGTTCATCAAGGTGCAAGGCGAGACAATGTTTTGAATCATTTGGGCAAGGACGCCACCATAGAGATGAGACATGTTCTTCTACTTTTAGAACATGACCATGTTCTTCCAGTTTTGGAACATGAGGCTCGAGGAATGCCTACAGTATGTATATAGCTCTATTTTTGAGGACGAAAATCTTTTCCAAGGATGGAAGAATGTAATAAAGTAAGGTTATGATCTAAGGGTCCGGCCGGTTCAGACAGATCTAAAATCAGACACCGTTCGGTCACTCGTTTGTAGGACCAAAGATCTAAAGAATAGACTCAAGCATAAGTTCATGTGCTCTCATATTCAAGTAATCCACTTAGCTTAGTGGCTAAGTCTCATGGTTGTGAAGGAGGAGGTCTTGGGCTCAACTCCCATGGGGAGCATGGGGAGAGAGTTTTGCCCAAGGAGCTCTAGAGCCTTCTAACTCAAGTTAAGGTGAGTTAACTTGAGTCCAGGGAGACTTAACTCAAGAGGTGAGTACAACAACCACTAGTGGACTCTAGTGGAAGGTATGAAAGGAGTGGAGGAGATTGCACATGCACTTGTGGACTCTAGTTATATTTATGGTCCTCATTGATTTGAACAGCTATATATACCGGCATAAGGTTGGGAGGAGAGTCATATCTCTAGCACATGGTGGTCGTAACTGTAGTCTTGTTGCAATGCATGTGTATGTGTGAGTATGTGTCTATATCTATGTGTGTGTGTATGTATATATATGTATGTGCAGGTAAATTTATGTGTAATTTGTTTGTTGGTATGTGCATGTCTAGGTATATACATGTATGTAACTATGTGTGCGTAAGTATATGCATATGTTTGTGGGTAGGTAGGCATGTGACCGGATGTGTATATACGTATATGTATGCATATGTTTGTGGGTAGGTAGGCATGTGACCGGATGTGTATATACGTATATGTATGCATATGTATGTGTGTGTATATATGTATGTATATGTGCATGAATGTGCATGTGTGTACACATGTGTATGTGTATATGCATGTGTGTATGTGTGTGTATATGTGTGTATGTGTGTATGTATATGTAAGTACGTATATGTGAGTGCATGCGTATTTAGGTGTATATGTGAGTGTGTGTGTATGTGTGTATGTGGGTGTGTGTATGCATGCATGCATATATGTATGTATGCATATGCATGTGCATTATGTATGCATATGTGTGTACATCTGTGTGTGTGTATGTGTGAGTATATAACAATATATATATATATATATATATATATATATATATATATATATATATATATATATATATATATATATATATATATATATATATACCTCATCGCTTCTCTCTCTCTCTCTCTTTGTGTGTGTGTGCCTCTCGTTCTTTTTAATGGGGGGTGTCGCTATGCCCCCCCTGTTTCGAGTAGTGAAATAGGATCCTAGGGCCTGATGGATAGGTTATGAAACTCCACCTTTAGGGTGTAAATCTTTGAGGAAGTTTTTTATTCTTAGAAATCTTGGAGGATCTTCCAAGCCTCATAGGAAGTTTTACAAAAGGCTATATGGCCTTTGGTTAACTCATCACAAGGTAGAAGTAGTTGTCCTAAGGCTCCCTTGTCCTTTACATTCCACACATTCCATGCTTCTAGATTGCTTTCCTTATCTGGGTCTTGTTTGATTCCTTCAACTACCTCGTATAAGAGATTTGTGTAAAGGTAAGCCCTACTGGTGTCCTTCTAGAGATTTTAGTTTGTGTCATTGAGTCGCTCATCTTTTGACATGAAGATTGGTGTAAAAGAGGGTAAATAGAATTGATTCAAGGATGTTGCATTTGAAATTGTCGACATGGCCACTGCCAAAGATAAGATACCATGCTTGCAAAGATGAAGTCAAAATTTTCACAAAAAATTGAGTTGGGGTAGTGGGGCTTAGAGTATCCCTACACTTGCACAAAAATGAGATAGACACAGAGGAGGGGGGGCTCAGAATAGTCCTACTCTTCATCCAAGAAAGACTCCTTGGAGAGGGAGGTCTAGAGTATCCCTATGCTTGAGACAGAAATTGAGACAATGCAATGCTAAGAGAGGGCTTATAGTAGCCCATTGTACATAGAGAAAGTCACACTTGGGGGCTTAGAGTAGCCTCCCAAAGCACACACACACACACACAATACTCCTCATTCTTATGTTTGAGTTACACATTTGGGCACTTAGTGCCTTGTGCGTTCCGAAAAAGAGTTGTGGTACCCTTGAGAAGTAACCTCTTGAAGAATACAAATTGCCCTTACAAAGGAGGTACCTTTAAATGAGGATTGATATGCCCAAAAAAGGAGGGTTGATACCCTTGGGAAATTCAAAACAAGGGTGCCAAATTAAGTTTCACAATTGAGGGTCAAATATTTGTTGCATAATACAAAACAAAGGGCTTAAATAAGGGTCAAGAAGTGGAGAGAGAGGTGTCACAATAAGTGTCAAAAGTACCCTTTAGATTCTACAATCATTGTGGTGATACTTGATTAAGTGTGTGCATAAATTAAGTTGAAACATTTGTAAAATATAAGATGACCCCTTTGGTCTTAAGTGCTTAGGGTTCCAAAAATAAAAAAACTAATGCCAAGAAGAGACTACAATCACCTGTATGGAGATGAACTAAAACAGGGTTTGAAAGTTTGAGTGCCAAGAAGAGACTCAAAGCACCCCTATGGAGATGAAGTTCTACTCATACTGGTTGCATACGCTGCATCTAAAAGAGGGTATGAAAGTTTGAGTGACATTATTTGTGATGGTAATCACCAAGAAAACTTGACAGCACTCACATGTCCGTGTGGCAAAAATGATCTTTCTAATCAAGGTTGCAAAAACCAAAGCTGAGAAGACACTAAATAAATGCATAGTAGAAAACTGACATCAAAACTGATGTCAATGCTCCAATTCAAACTTGAATAGAGAGACTACAGGATGTGGCCGAAACTTTTCAATTTGTATTTGACTCCAACATCATTGTTTCCTGTTCTATTGAAAGGGGATGAATCGACTAACAAAAAAATTTGATTGTGTCTTTATTATCCGTAGAAGAGTGTCAATTGAGCCTCTCTCTCGATGGTAGATGAACCTCTCTCATTGATTGTGTCAAGAGGAATGCTCTGTCAGCAAGCTCCCAAGTCACCCCATTCTCCTTATGCTCAAAGAACATAGACCAAATTGCAATCACTCACAGTTTTGGGCTAGCTAGGAGAGCTTGATTCTCTCTCTCTCTCTCTGTACCAAATAGAGATGGCATTGTGGCTATGGCTCTAGCTATGCACATCAAGTCGCCATGGCTATGGCATCAGTTGTGCATGCTTCATGTGCTTCTTCCACTTCACTCTCTTGTTATGTGGGTAGAGAGGATGCACGGTTTGTATCTCTCTTTCTTATCTATTAGAGATGGCACATGCTCTTTCGTTACATGTGTGAGCCTCTATCATTTTCCATAGTAGAGAGGAGATATATGCTCTCTATCTCTGGGTGTTTCTTGCAGCCAAAAGATATTCCTGGCTGATCTTAGTGGTGCACACAATCTCAAATTTCTTCCTGAAGAAATGAGTTGCTCGCTTAGTAGCAGAGAGTGTAGGTCTCTCAGAACAGCGTTATAGGTGAGGAGGCGTTCTAGATATGGGCAAGGGGCAGAAGGGGAGTTACAAGCAAAAAAAGAGGATCAGGTAGTACTTTTTCCTCTGTGCTACTCTCTTCACATCCGTCAAAGATAGTGCTTCCTTGTCTTGTCCTTCCTCACTCACGGATAATTAGATGGTAGGTTTATCTCATTTGCCATTAGGTGCTCTTGCTCCTCTACTTGTTGGAAGGCAGCTTGTTGGTCTATTTTGCAAGCCAAGAAAGAATACAAAACAAGTGCCATGTTAGGTGTGTCTTGCTTCAGAATCTGGGTTGCACCTAGATGGATTAGTGCCATGCCAAGTGTGCCTTGAAGTACTTGCTGTCGTGATCATTATCCATTTCTGTTTTGTAGCCCAAAAACAAGTTAGAGAAAAGTAGAGACAAGATTTGTACGCTCTCTCAAATAATTTTCTAGAAGACTCGGAGTAGCAACCAACAATAGAATCATAGCAACAATCAATAATATAGTAGTGTGTGTTCCAATAGCACACTAATCAGAAGTGTTCTTGGCCTTCCATTAGTGGAGGAGATAAAGAAGCTTGAATGAGTTCTTTCTCTATCGCTTGTGAGGTAGTACTTTCTCATGAGTCTTGATAAGCACTTCCAAAGATTTGAGATGCACAAAAACTCCATATAAATATTAAAATAATGAAAGAACCACTAGATTCCATCACAAAGAGGGTGGGAGGGTGGGAAAATGGGGTAAAGGGTGTATGAAGTGATGAAAAAAAGGGTGGAAGGGTGGGAAAATGGGCACACTATAACCCAAAAGAGCAAAATATGATGGCAAAAAAGACCTCTCCCAATTACTAGAGAGCCACACCACCAAGCTCTAACAACGCCACCACCAAAATGACCACCAAAATCACCACCAAGACCTCCACCTAGAACTTTAATACCATGTAGAGAGTACACACACGGAAGCAAAATGAAAAGAAGAGTGCACTCACAAAACAAAGAGTGTGAGAGACTCAAAGTGGGTAGACCAAAAAATGGGTAAACTCACATGGATTAGAAATGAGCTTGCAAAGATCATGGAGTAGGCTCCTCATGCTTCCAACCAAGTATAAATGGGGGGAGAGACCCTTCTTATATAGGCTTGGGAGGGGCTCTCCAAAGTGCATCTCATGTGGGATAATTCCCCTCAAAGAAGATACACTGGGTGAAACAAAGTGCAAGGTACCCAAATACAAAAGGGATACAATATAAAATGGAAATAAACTCAAAATGGAGTGCCTCCTAGATAGAAAATGGAGATGCACTCATGTGTATACAAATGTAGATGATGTAGGAGCAATCATGTCTCTCTTTTTTTACTATCAATCATGGGTTGTGTCATCCATGCTCTTCACATACAAATAGAGATTCCTTGGTTCCTAACTATTAAGGTCTTTCTTTTTTGACTGTCAACCACTAGTTGCATCATCCATGATCATCACACAAAAACAAAGATTCCTTGGTTCCTACTTTTGACCACCGAGCTCCACTCTTGCTACCTCTCTCAAAGAGTATAACTATCTAACTATAAAGCAAGTTGTTGGCATACAAGTCATATGAAGAGCATACAGGTACAACGGAGCAGTCATGCACAATACGGCAACAAGGCATAATCATTTTTTCCATGAACTATTTCCAACTTTAGTGATTTTCATCACTACACACACATTGTAAATTCTGTTTTCGGTAGAATAGACTCCATTTTGTTCAAGCCAAGGAGTCCTTGAGCTTGAGGAGTATTAGAATTAGCTACATACCAATTTTCATAATTTTTAGACTTCGTTTGGGCCCTCAAATAGGCTATAGAACCTAATTTTTAACTAGGCCGGACACTAGGTCTAGACAAGGCCAAAGCTAGTTAGAAAACTATAAAAAGAGCTAGAGAGCTCATTTTTGGGTTAGATTGTTTGTGAATTGAGCTTATGTAAGAGACTTTTTGACTAATGCAAAGAACTCCATTGTTCCTCTCCTTGTTCTTGCCTTGTGTGCGCGTGTGTGTGTATGTGTGTGCATGCTTGTGTGCTTCTCACTCATGCACTTGTGCCTTCACTTGCTCATAGTCTTCATACTAGTCCTCACGTCTCCACGCATTGACAATTATGAGGTGGATCTTCTCACGTTGGTACTCACCATTGTGCTAGAGTGACACCAAATTTGGCGCCGTTGTCGGGGAGAGAGCTTCGAGGAGGAGCGTGTGATGGTAAGACGTAGAGTTGAGACATTGGAGTCATGGGTAATATCCTTTCTTTTCCTTATTTTTCTTCATTTCTTCTTGTTTATGCATCACCATCATCACCATCATCATCCTCACCATCTTCCTCCTCCATCTCCATCTTCACAAAAATTTCAGTTCTTTGGTCATATTCCACTCCCCACCTCATTTCCCTCATTTTACTTGTGAAAGAGAGCGAGAGACAACTTGCATGCTATCAGTTTTTGTGTGTTTTTTGAGTTTTTACTGCAGGATCTAGCTGTACCACCTGACAAAGAAGGAACAATATACATGGTCACTAGCCAACCAGAAAGAACAGATGAATTTGGCAACATAATCTCAGAGGTCGAAAGGAAAGGAGCCAAAGACCCCTCATGGCAAGTCGGTTCTGACGAGAGTAATCACTCCAGAGTGGGTTCCCCAGGACAATAGGAGCATAGACTTGCTTGTGAATTGAGAGACGGATGAGGCTTTTTGGAGGTATAAGCCTGAGAATCCTAACGAAGTGGGAGCACTTACCATCTATGAATTCAAAGATCCTGATATCCCAGGCAGGGTGATGTACTTAGATGATGCTTCTGAGAGGATCTTTGTGGTTGCAGAGCATGGAAGACACGCATACACTTGGAAGGGAGAATTTCTTTTTCCCCAACCTCGATCCACTGCGTCTTATGGTCACCAAGGAGCCAGAACATCTCAGGCTCATGGAACTCAGAGAGAGAGGAGTAGAGATGGACCCGAGGTGAGCTTTGCTAATCCACTTGGCAAAGAAAGAACGAGAACAGAGACTGATAGGATGGATAGGGAGAGACATAAGGATCCAAGGAATACAAGAAATACAGACAAATTCCCTTTGCCAAGGCCTATAGAACACGCTAGAACCTTAAGGCCTACACAATTGGTTAAGTCCATGAAGAATTGCTTCGATGGCACAGGAGACCCATATGACCATGTAGCGGAGTTTAGGCAAGTTTTGAGAGCTTAACAAGTGGAAGACCTCTTCACTCAATACAATGCTTTTGGCCTAACACTCAAGAACACTGCATTGACTTGGTTTCAACCACTTCACCAAGATCAGTACAGAAGTATAGATCAACTGCTTGAAGCATTCATCATTGAGTTTTCCAAGAGTGGTATTAGGCATAACACATCCTCCTTGATATACAGCTGTAACAAACACCTCAAGAGATAGTGAGGCTCGCAGGAAAAATAAGGTTTAGGAAATACCTAGAGAGATGCCCTGCTCCTGAGTTACCCACTCCCGCCAAGCAAGTGGCCTTATTTCTAGATGGATTGTTAAGTACCAAACTCAGATCATATGTGTACTTGAAGGACCCTAGATCCATAGAAGAATGTGTATGCATGTGCATATACATTGAGGATAATTTAGGGGAGGAATTAGAGCTCTCAAAGATCTATAAAGATTCAGATAGTTCTAGTAGCCTCATTTCCTCACAATCCACATCAATTGAGGATCTAGCAGAAAAGGTAGCTCAGAAATTAGGTGTCTCTAGCAAGCAAATTCCTAGATTTCCCCTAGGAAAATGATGCTCCACTTGTGGAGGAGACCATATGGCTAATGTGTGCCCTATCATGGCTCAACCCCAAGTTAATCCCAACCAGTACTGCACCATAGAAAGGAGGTACACCAATCACACAACACAAGACTGCCCATATAACAAACAAGCTGTTAGACAAAATTATCCTCATCCATATCCACAACAAGGAAAGTACCCTAATTAGTACCCACAACAATAGTATGCTAGGCCCCAGCAAACCTATCAACCACCCTATCAAGGCCAACAAAGACCGCAACCAGTCCTAGCGTAGCAACCCCCTACCCCCATCAATGTGATTCCAGTAAAGTATGCAGCTGTAGAAGAAAATTTAAATAGAGCTTTGGTGCCAGTGACATCATCACTTTCAGAAAGTGACCCAAGTGATCATAGTTTTGATTCTACCTATATTGATAGCCCACAGGCTTACTACATGCAATCACCCAAGCATAATGAGTCATATTATTATGAAGAACCGAGTGAATCTAGTTAGGAGCCAGAATACGCAAATGTCATGTATGCAAACCCCAACTCGAGATCCCAACCTAGGCTGATGAGACCTCCATTTCCTAGAGAGCCATGCTATCGCTGTTAGGGAGATCACCTCATTTGTGATTGCCCTCTACCTGCACCTACACAAACCCAATCCGTGACAATTCAAGGCTTTTGCCCAGATTGTGGAAAGGAGCATTTGTTACGAGAGTGTCCCAAGAACCCCGCCAATATGCCAAAAATCGCTCCTATCAACGTGATTGGCCTAGTTGTAGACTCCACGGGAAGTGTGACTTCTACAGCCCCAGTGCAAGTCATCACGAGAGCCCAGGCACTTAAGCAAAACCAATAGTTAGGCTAGGAAAAGAATGCGGAGGTTAGCGAGACTGAGAGCCAGAATAAGAAGAGAACAAGAGCTTGGAGAGATAGTCGTGAACGTATGAAAAGGCAATGGGCAAGGAAGATGAGTGAACTTGAGGAAAGTTTGCAAGAGACCAAAGCCAAGATCATAGAAATCACATCTCAAAGGCACTCTCACACCTCACTTCCACTACCATCCCCTTCACCTTCCATTCCTGAACCTTCTAATCCACCACACATAACCCACCCACCACCCCAAGTAGGATCAATCTTCGCAGATCCCACTCGGGAGGATATAGATATGATGCTTAGAGCATATCAGGCCAGGATCCAGGAAGGGCCAAATGTGACGGATCATGAGAGATGTTACCCTAGAGCTGACCTAGAGCTGACCTAGAGCTTGAATGAAACAAGTTGTGTGCCAAGATGGTGGAATTGGCTCAAGCCATGTTTGAGGCCAATCGCCTCTTCAACTGCTCTAGCTCCAATAGAACACCATTGCATTTTGATGGTCTATTGGATAGATTGGAGACGATAATTGCAAAGTCTGAAAAAGAAGCAAACTCCTAGGCTAAGGAGAGGGCAAGTGGTAGAATAAGCATTCCTCCCAAGGAAGCTTATGTGCCTAACTCCATTGAACCAGAAAACTCTTCTTCTATGAATCGATACTCACCAGAATTCTTGGGAGAGATTCAAGAAGAGAAGTGGGCTAAAGAAAGCAAAGATCCTCCTCCAATTGAGCTTGTGGATGACGCGCACGATCAATTCCCACAAGACATTCCTTCCCTTTATGGAGAAGAGGAGAGTGCCCAATCTCAAGAGAGATTAGACTTCGAGTCTAATTCTTTATAGGAACTACCCCATTTCACAGGCCGGTGGAAGCAAAGTCCACTTGTATGAGAGCACCGATGGTCATGATAAGAAACGAAGACTCAATCATACCTAGGAACACAGAGGTAGTACAGAATACTAAAGTGCAGTGCAATCTCACTTTAGAAAAGCTACTCAAGGTCAAGCTTGAATTGTGGAAACATGTAGCCAAGCAAGTGCCAGACATGTCAAAACCTCGTTCCCAGGTAGGGTCTCATAGAACAATACTGGAAATACCTTTGGACAAGATGGGAGACATGAGTGAAGGAGAAGAAGGAAACACTTATCTCCCTATCACTCATCAGGGTTACACAACCAAGGCCATTTTGGACTCAGGTGCGGGAGTTGCAATTGCTACCACCTCTTTATGGAAACGTTGGGGCAAGCCAACAGTCAGGCCAACAAGAATGAAGTTGCAAATGGCCGATGGTCACATTGAGATACCCTTAGGGCTACTAAAAGGGATAACTCTTACTACTTGTGGTGTGGAGTTTGAGCACACATTTGCTATCTGTGACTTTAGCAAAAATCAAGCCTATGAGATGATTCTGGGAAGACCCTTCTTGAGGCAGTTGCAAGTGGTACAAGATTGGGGGACCGATTCTTTGTATTTGCAACACTTGGGTGTCACTACCAAAGTGAATCTCAAAGATTTCTCTCATAGAGATGTGCCCCCTATTCAATGGAATCCCGTCCATAGAGCTAAAGATGAGACTGAGTCAGTGCATTCCATAGGATCAGGATCCTCATGGATGCATGAAGACACCCACTTATGGATGTGTAAAGTAGCAGTAGAAGAAGAGAAGAGGGAAACGGCCAAAGAGGTAGGTGCAAAAGATACCCATAGATCAATTCAAGACCCAGCCTATGCACGTGTAGTATTTCCTGATGAAGAGTTTGAACCTTATGGTTGGGCGGAATCTTAGCAACTATGGATGTAGCCATCAATGAAGAGCAGTGGACACCCCATTGTGATGAGGATGGCTATGACATCTCAGTCTTCACAATAGAGCCAATCATGTGAGATTTGGTTCTAGAAGAATGTGAACCTAGCACTGATGCATTTGAGGATGCAAGTGACTCTGATCTAGAGTCAATCATTATGGACCCTCCTTTTGCATCAGATGAGTAATATTTCTACGAAGTAGAATCTCACCCTCAGAGATATGAAGAAGTTACAAAGCAGGTGAGATTAACCACACAAGTGACCACCAAGAGTGAAGGAAAGAAAAGGAAGAAGAAAGAAGCCACACCAGAAGAAGAAGAATCCTTGTTCGAAGTCCCAGAAAACTTTAAGAAGTATGAAATAGAAGACAAGAGAGTCATGATAAGAATGCCAAAATGCGATGCATAAGCAGGAGAGGCCTATGATAACAAAGAAACCACCAAGAAAATAGTGGTAGCCATAGAAGAAGGAGAGGAGAGATGCACATACATAGGACATGACTTAAGTGAAGATGAGGAGCAAAAATTGATAGCCTTACTACGAGAATATAGAGACGTGTTTGCATGGAGCTACAAGGGCCTGAAAGGTGTAGACCCGGACATATGCTCACATACGATCCCCATGACCTCAGAGGCCAGACCCTCAAAACAAAAGCCATACACATACAATCACAACTATGCTGCCAAGATCAAAGAAGAGATAGACTGCTTGGTTGAAGCTGGATTTATCTATGAAATTGAGCACACTGAATGGGTATCCCCCATTGTTGTGGTGCCCAAAAAGAATGGCAAATTACGTGTATGCATTAACTTGAAGAAGGTTAATGCAGCCACTATCAGAGATAGTTATCCACTTCCTATCACTGAGCATCTATTAGAGAGGATAGCAGGCAAAAAAGTTTACAGCTTCTTGGATGGGTTCTCTGGTTATAATCAAGTAGCCATTGCACCAAAAGATCAGCATAAGACGGCTTTTTCCATAGAGTGGGGTATATTTGCTTTTAGGGTAATGCCATTTGGGCTTACCAATGCTCCTGCAACCTTCGAGAGACTTATGTGCCATGTATTTAAAGAGTTCTTGAGGAAGAATTTGGAAGTCTATGTTGATGATCTTTGTGCTCATTCCAACATTAGACAAACACATATACCTGAACTCAGGCAAATCTTTGATAAATGTAGAGAATATCAAGTTTGCTTGAACCCTGAAAAGTGTGGTTTCATGGTCAAGCAAGGCAAGATTCTAGGACACATAGTGTCTAAGAACGGCATCTCCACTGAGAAAGAGAAGGTGAGGGCTATTGCAAAACTACCTAGGCCTAAGAATGTCAAGGAAGTGCAAGCTTTCATGGGGCATTGTGGTTATTATCGACGTTTCATTCACATGTATGCCATCATTGCAAAGCCTCTGTACGGACTCTTGATCAATTTTGAGTGGACTGATGAGTGCGAGAAATCCTTCAATGAGCTCAAGCGGCGATTGTGTTCAGCACCAATCTTGACTACATCGGATTGGAACAAGCCATTCCATGTCCATGTGGATGCATCCAATTATGCTATTGGGTGTGTGCTTGCACAACCTACAGGTGAAGTTAATATGGATCTTCCAATTGCCTATGCTAGTAGACAGTTAAATGCAGCTAAATGGAATTATACCACTACTGAGAGAGAAGGATTAGGCATGGTATATGCGGTTAAAAAGTTTAGACACTATTTGCTTGCAAATAAGTTTAAATTTTGTTTCTGATCATCAAGCACTCTTGTACTTGGTAAACAAGCCATGCAATACAGATAGATTGGTGAGATGGTTCCTCTTGCTAACGGAATATGACTTTGAGGTTGTGGTGAGGAAAGGAAAGACTCACTTGAGAGCAGACCATCTCTCTAGGCTCACATCTGGAGAAGCCCGACAAGGAGTATCGGATGACCTTCCTAATGCTTACTTGTTTAATTTGGAAGTCGTGCCGCAGTGGGCTAAGACCTTAGCGCCAGTATTGACATACAGATCTAACCACCCAGTCATAAACACTCAAGATAGAGAGGTAGTAAAGGCCCAAAAGTACCACATCATGGCAGGAAGTATGTATAAGCATACAGATCAAGGGATATTGGCTTGTTGTGTGGAAGAGGATGAGTATGCTAAATGGTTGCAATTAGCACATGTAGGTGCATTAGAGCAACACTACTCAAAGCAAAGAACCTTACAGACATTAAAGAGACTTGGAGTGCATTGGCCGACTATGGAAGCAAATGTCCATAAGTTGTGTAAGGAATGCCCAGCCTGTAGCTCTAAACCACCAATCGAACATGCCACTCTTTATCGAGTGTCTTTAATACCAGATTGGCATGAACCATTAGTAACCTTTATGAGGACAAAAACATTCCATCCAGACATGACTTTGGCTAGGAAGAGAAGTTTAGAACAAGAAGTCCTAGACTACTCACTCATTGGAGATAATTTATACAAGCGTGGCAAAGATGGTTACGTTAGACTATGTGTCCATGAGAGCGAATATCTTAAAATCTTGGAAACTGCTCACCAAGTTGTAGCAGGAGGACATTTTGGTCCAAATTGGGTGCCCAAGGCAATACTATTTGGAGTATTTTGGTGGCCCACCCTTCACATGGATGCTCATACTTATGTGAAGAGGTGTGAGGTTTGTTAGCGAACTTAGTATCCTATACGCAAGGATGAGATGCCATTGAAACCTATGATGGGTGGACGTGCATTCTCTAAGTGGGGAATAGACTTTGTTGGTCCTATTAATCCCCCAGCTAAGGGTTCACATGCTGAGTATATCATTGTGGCTACAGACTATCTAACCAAGTGGATAGAAGTAAAAGCCACAACAAAGAACGATGCTCAAATGATAGCAAAGTTCTTATTTGAGAACGTGTTCACTAGATACGGATTGCCATTAGAGTTAGTGAGTGATAGAGGCACACACTTCTTGAATGAATTCATAGAAAACCTTCTCCAAGAATTCTTGGTGATACATAAGAAGTCTGCCCCCTATCATCCACAAGCTAATGGGCAGGCCGAGAGCACAAATAAGATTCTATGCAATGTATTGACAAAATTGGTTAATAATAAACGTTTTGATTGGGACAAACAGCTACACCATGCTGTTTGGGCATATAGATTTTCCCATAAAACGATACTCCAAGCCACGCCCTTTCAGATGGTTTTCGGCCAAAATGTAGTTACACTACCATTGGACTTTTTGATACCTATGTTGAAAGTAGCACAAGAGCATGACTGGACAGACCATGAGCTCTCCTCCAAACTCTTCGATCTTGAACGATTAGGTGAAACACGATTGAGAGTTGCAGCAAGAATTTATGCAGCCAACAAAAGGCAGAAAGCATATTTCGACGCACATGTGAAGGATAAGGGCTTGAAAGTAGGAGACCTAGTCTTAGTCTACACCTTGAAGCAACATGCACGGAAGTTAGAGAAGAGAGGTTATGGACCAATGATTATCAATAGGATCTCCACAAGTGGAGCGGTTCAATTAGCCACTCTAAAAGGAGATATTCTACCAAGTTACATAAGCGGTTGTAGAGCCAAGTTATATCAAGAACCCCTCACAGAGGAGATGTTAAATCGACTCAATACTGCAAAGAAACATAAAGAAGAGGAAAAACGAATTCGAGAAGAAGCACAGGCAGAAGCTTTAGAATGCATCCGACGAATGAAATTGAGAAGACAAGGTGGAGATCAGCCTATGCCTGACACTCAAGAATCTCTAGGTTATCACATGGCCATGTGCGAGGCTTCAGGTGAACGTTCCCATAGGATAGTTGATCGACGACCTTTTGTGACCCTAGAAGTAGGACAAGGAGGAAGTGCAAGGACCGTGAGAGCCTTAATTGACTCCAGAGCAGCGGCTAGTGTAGTTTGACTTTCTTACTGCCAAAAATTGCAATTGTAGGTCAATCCTATAGAGGCATATCTCATAGGATTGGGAGGTGTGGAAACCCCTTGCATGGGTGAGGTGGAATTGCCCCTCTACATTCGAGAGGTTCAAATGGCAGTCAAAGTGCTAGTATGTGAAGATGAGGATCTTACCGAACCTCTTGTCTTGGGCCAAGACTGGATCTATGATCACGCAGTCAACCTCAACCTAAGAAGTGGACTTCTTCAGGCTTGGGTTGGCCAAAACCGCATCACTATTGAATTAGAAAATCAAGCACTTAGGCCACTAGAAGAGGCACCAAATCCTGGTCCCTCCAGGAACACACATGATAATAAAGATGTTATTCTTGTCCAAAGTTCTATGGTGCAGAAGATTGTCACTCTTGACAAAAGTGCAGCAGTCAAAGAGGGGTTCCCTTCTTTTCCAAAGAGGATTCAAGGAAAGCAAGCCGGGCAACACACGACACAAGGGAGGCCAATGATCAAGAGGCGTGAGCACCAACCTGTACAATCTAGAGTACCTCATGGCATGAAGTAGATATGGGTACGAAAGGGTGAACAACCCTCAGCTTTGGGGACAAGATCCCAAAGATGTACCAAACGAGCTACAGTGTCGAGGATTACAACCCAGGAGTATCCTAGGCATCCATCTAGACAAACCATTTCTATTTGGGTCCCAAAGCGGTCAATGAAGGCTATTCCAAATGATAGACGGATATGGGTGCCCAAGACCTGCTTACGAGCTCAAATAGCATCTCCTACATTCACAAGATTGAATCAACACTCACAAGCACCCCTGGCACATATCCCAGTGGAAACATCTACACTCCACACCTCTAACTCTTCGGTCACACCCAAGAATGTCAGGAAATGGGCACCCAAAAGGTCCCAAATCCAACACAATCCTGTCCACAAACCTTCACATGTCATCTTCACTAAAAGCGACACTCGCACAATCGAAATTTGGAGACTTAAACCTCATATCAAACCGCCTGACCCAAATCAGTCCCATCTAATGTAGGTGCATTCTGAGTACATTGCACATCCAAAGTATGCATCTAGGAAGAACACTAACCTACTAATCCACATTCTCACACATCACGAACACCCCACCCACTAACCCCTAACCACTTGAAACATCATGTTAGTATTGTGGAGGGAACACCATAACATCCTATTTCCTATGCAATGCTAATGTGCCTCTCTTCTTCTAGCAGATAAGCATCAACAGATACAAGCAATCTCATGGCAGAAGCAGCAGGCCCGAGCTCACAGGCAGGAGTAAGTACTGCAGGGATTGATGTGGATAGTCTACCTATTGAAGTGCCTCCGACTGAACGACCGATAGAGCTACAACACCTCCAGCAAATACCTGTATTGGATCCTCCCACAGGACTCACAGAGAGAGTCCATGCCAATTCTCATTGGTTCAGTGGCATGCCAGGATCCTTAGGGGAGGCCAAGTATATCTGGGAGTCCAAGTGTGAGCATGATAAGCAATGGGTTAGATTCCAATTCTTTTCCAAGGAGTTTGAGACTCTCCAGAACACACAAGATCTGTAGACCATATGGGAGCGTGTAGGATTGGCCAAGTATTTTGCACCACCCTTACCCAAACTAGACCTCTTACGATGTTACTATTTGTTCTCAACATTACAGGCGCATGAAGAAAAAGATAAACCAAGATCATTTGTCATTCCTTCCTTATTGAGAAACAATGAGTTGAAAAGGTTCGAACTCACTTTGGACTTGGTAAGCTCTACATTCAACATGCACGGCACGCATGTGCCCTCTGAGAAGGATCCTCTTATTTCCCCTAACATGAAGAATCGAAAGCTACAAAAGTTGAAAGACATGGCAGCACTCACACCGAATGTGTCAATTCCTCTTCGCATGTGCATGCAACATTTTGCGTTTCCCAGTCAAGATTGGTTCACTCAACCCCACAAGCGGATTTGGTTCGCTCTTTACTTGGCAGAGACAGGTGCCTTACCAATTAAACTTCCTGTATGGATTATAGAGCAGCTGTATGAAGCAAATAAAAGGGCACATAGGAAGCTAGTGGTGAATGGGTGTTGTGCAATCACGTGCATAATCTACAAGTGCTTAGCATATGATGTACCTATTGAACGTGCCTTAACTTGGTCGCAATTACAAATGTTCAAGAGACTCAAATCCGCTACACATCAATCCAAGCGCATGATGGGTTCGATCCCTTGTGTTCAAACACGTGAAGTTTTGACAACTCTGGAAGTGTCACCATGAGGGGATGCCACTGTGCCTCCCTTTACCATTCCGCATACGAAGGTATGGATCTGAAGGCAAATCACAAGTTGCCCCCTCGGCTCCTCCTATCCCTCCTGAATTCGAATTTCCTGCGACTGGAGATGCTGAAGGGATGAGTACCTTCGACTTTGAATCATTCTTGCAGAATATACAACTCTCTGATATAGAGTTCTATTGAGATACAAAAGAACAGGGCACATCTTCCCAAAGAAGGAGGAAATCCACAGAAGGCCGCCATGTACATTGGAATGACGATCAACAGGATCAACAAAGAGGTCACCCAGAAGAAGAAGAAGAGGAAGAAACCACTCGAGCCCCAGCTTATACAGCGGAACTTTGGAGGCTATATCAAATAATGGAACGAGTACGGTCGCAAGAATTGCTCACCGAACAGAGCAGTCGGGTGCTCATGGCATAGCTATTGGAAGAAGCCGGAGTCGACTCAAAATACAGTGAAGGTCTCTTATTAATGGTGCAAACATATGGGGTAGTAAAAGCAGTTCGAACAGTGATTAAGAGGCCTCCGGTTCAATACGATCCACCCAGATTCCAGACATGACCACTGTCAGGTAAAAACATCCAGATTCCCATCACTACAACGGTAGGACCTATTATTACATCCGAACCCATTGAGACAACCTCACGAACCACTAGCCAAGAGATCCCCGTCACCCATGATGAGTCAATCAAACCACTACCACCGACCCCTCCTCCATCACCTCCTCAAACGGAAGCTGTAGATATCACCTCGACTACCCAACCCACAGAGCAAGCCTTCATCTTTCGTAGTCCAACCTCTAGTTCTAATTTGTTCTCCTCCTTTGAAAACCCCATATATAATACCGCCACCATCATAACTGAATCCTTCCTAGAACCTGCCCTAGGAGAACCATCCGCCATGCCCTCAGCCATAGGCCATCCTGACTCTAGATCCATTTTCTTCGGATTCCCAGCCACCACATCCCCTTTTATGGCTTTCCCACCTCCAAGTTCTCATTTTCCACCTCCCATACCACCATTCCTTCAACCCGCCCATGATTACTTTTGTAGAATGTATCAATCCACCACCCAACCCTCCTCATCAATCCCATCCCCACCATCCACACAACACTTTTTCACTACTCTCACACACACACCACCTACCATTCCAATATACATGGTAGACACCACACTTGCATCCACTCCTGAAAGTATGGATATTTCACCACCCACATCACCTCCACCACCCCCCACACTTCCACCTTCTCCCATTCCACCTCCACCAATTTCACCCACACACATCTCCAATAGACACATCATTCACTCTTCCCATTCCCCAATCCCCTCCTCGTACATCTTCTATTGTACAAACCACACCCTCATCCATAGGCAATGCATTCGACACCATGCTCACATGTATATCACAGTTAAGGACAGGGTACCATCAGCTCCAGCAACATAACGCACGACTGCAAGAGCACTCGGAGGGGCTACAACATCGTCTCGCTGCACTAGAAGAGGAGAATACTCGCCTCCATACACAATTCCAAACTTTACAAGAGGCTCATAGCATATTGGAAGTGCACTTACAGAATACAGACCAAGAAGCAATACAAGTGGTATAAGGTCATCTACAGACACAGCTAGAACGCAATTCAAAGCTTTAGTGAAATATGGCCCTACTCAGGCGACACCTAGCAGTCGCTCATGAAGAGAATTGATGCCTACAACTATAGAATCAGGAAAACCTAGAAGAAGCTATCGAAAGCACACCAGGGGCACCCATCAATCCCTCAAAGTTTCAAGTTGTGACCCCTGACCATATCAAAATCATCTTGGAAGACTATGAAGCTCTACTTGAAGCACATGACCAATTATCAGAGGAATGGGTCAACTGAAGCAGAAACAACAAAAAGGCACAATGACTGCCCCTCAAACCACCTCCTCTGCAGCTTCACTTCTCGCAGACTCAGAGGCCCTACAAGATCTCCAAAAATAGGTCACAAAATTGCAAGCACACCTACTACAATATGAAAGACCACCTTCCCCACCGGAGGCTCCCACTGACGAAGAAACAGTACAAATTCCTGTGGAACAAGCATTTGAAGAAGAATATGACCCACAACCCTTCCCAGGAGGTCAACAAATGGAAGAAGGTCAGGATACGTTCTAAGCACCGTGACCCCCATGGCTACGACAAGTGGAAGAAATCGGGAGTTCACATGAAGAGCGAACAATAGTGCAAAATCAGGCCATGAGAGTCATCGAAGACACTGTATTACAATCCAACTACTTCAAGAACCTGTCATCTAGATGCCTTATCCTCTCATCAGAACTCCAATACCGGTCGTACTATATCATTTTGGCAGATTATAACGCAGAAATACATAGAGTCATAGGAAAGATACCTTCCTTCGCAACCCAATTTCAACCCGAAGACCTTCCTCCAGAGGTGCAAAAAGGCAAAATCCGTCAACCGACATGGCGGCAGAAGCTTCCTGAAACATATCTTGAAATGCTGCGTGCCTGGAACAATGAGCCATTACATCTACTTTACAATCCATGCTATGGCCCTATTCCACGACGCCGCTCATGGAAATCATTCAACATAAAAGTACAGAATAATGCTCAATGTAATGAGTGGCTTAATTATTCGTACATCGTGCCACCACAGGGACCATCGTTAGTTGCATACATGATGGCAACAATCCGACATTGGATGCCTAGACTGAAGCCCATGTCGGATGTTGCGGCCCAAATGATGCTTAAGATTTTGGATATGATGCAGGTAGTACTCAAAACCTTTAGAAATGCAGTTGCCCCACAGGTACAGCTACCGGATTTTACTAATGGAAATTATGATTTGGTGTATGACATGAGCACCACCCCCAGCATTCGGGTAGCTTACGCTTGGCATGCACGAATTAAGTATCTTCTTGCATGCTATAAACAAACATTTGAAGAGATGTTTCGATCCGAATTTTGGGAGTACCACTCACAAGTGTTTGCACCTAAGCCAACACACCTGCTCCATCTCTTTGCTTGTGAACAAGCCATGTACTTCGAGTACTACACCACACCACAACGAGAGGTCCCCGGTGCAATCAATTGGGATGCATTGGAAGCTGATCTAGCAAGAGGATTAAGGATAGGAGAGCATGAACTAGCCACCAAAGTCATCCAATATTATATCAACCATCCTATAGAACAGAGGTCTATTAGGGGCGACAGACACTAGGAAGGGGGGAGTGTTGGCATACAAGTCATATGAAGAGCATACAGGTACAACGGAGCAGTCATGCACAATACGGCAACAAGGCCTAATCATTTTTTTCCATGAACTATTTCCAACTTTAGTGATTTTCATCACTACACACACATTGTAACTTCCATTTTTGGTAGAATAGACTCCATTTTGTTCAAGCCAAGGAGTCCTTGAGCTTGAGGAGTATTAGAATTAGCTACATACCAATTTTCATAATTTTTAGACTTCGTTTGAGCCCTCAAATAGGCTCTAGAACCTAATTTTTAACTAGGCCGGACGCTAGGTCTGGACAAGGCCAAAGCTAGTTAGAAAACTATAAAAAGAGCTAGAGAGCTCATTTTTGGGTTAGATTGTTTGTGAATTGAGCTTATGTAAGAGACTTTTTGACTAATGCAAAGAACTCCATTGTTCCTCTCCTTGTTCTTGCCTTGTGTGAGCGTGTGTGTGTATGTGTGTGCATGCTTCTGTGCTTCTCACTCACGCACTTGTGCCTTCACTTGCTCATAGTCTTCATACTCGTCCTCACGTCTCCACGGATTGACAACTATGAGGTGGATCTTCTCATGTTGGTACTCACCATTGCGCTAGAGTGACACAAGTGCACTACTAAAGTGCAATGTGGCAACTCATCCAAAGATGAGTTCCTACCATGAATATAGTGTGACATATCCTTCCCCTTAAAAACATTTTCATCCTTGAAAATGTAGATGAAATGCATGTCCATTATGGTAGAAGAAAATGCTTAGACTCCCCTAAACCCCATGTACTCTATGTACGTGATCATCTCTGTGTGTGTTGTTTCCTCGTACCCTTCCCCTTAGGACTCATAATTTTTTTTGGAAACCTATCTGCATTTTTGTAAATTAACTCTATAGGTTAGACCTTAAGTTTTACTTATAATTTGAAAGGACATATCAATTTTGCAATTCCCAAGAGCATGGGAAACACTTCACTTGTATTTATGATCATCATAGTCTAGCTAGCTCAATAACATGGTTAGAGGAGCTCTACTGTTAGTCTAGGACTACTTTTAACTATGTCATCCATTTTTAATGTGCAGAAAGCTACTCATTTTTTGTATAAAGTTCAGTAAGCTTAATTTTGTAGCCATTTTTCCATTGTGAGAAGTGACCTCTTGAAAAATCTTGTAATTATCCTTTCTTCTCCATTTTTCTCTCTTCTTCTTTCACATTTGGGATGGATATGGTGAGGAATGGATGTGCCAAGGGGTTATATAGACACTAAAGGGTCTTTTCCATGTGTGTGTGGCTCCATGCACATGTAGGGAGCTTTAGAACAAGGTAAGCTCAACCCCATTAGTTTTTGGAAGTGTCTTTTCCCTCTAGATGTTGCTATTTTTGCAAGTCCAAACATATTATCATGTAGAACTTTTCATTATGCATACGTGACAATGAGGGAGTATCTCTAAGAAACAAAGAAATATCATTGTTTGAGATCTAAAAATCTATAGATTCCAACTTTTCCCTCTTTGTTCTGTCTTCTCTCTCCAAATTTAGGATTATCCTCTTGGTTTCCATGCCCTTGACTAGATAGGTACTCAGATTGATAATTAACTCTTGTCAATCAAGCACTTTGATTTCAATAGATGACTCCTTTCAGCCCTATGTGTCTATGGAAAAAATTTACTCCAATGGCCCTTAAAAGACAACACCACATATGCCCAAAATCCCCCATAAAAGGAATCGAACTACTCCAAATTCTCTCAAAAATCGCTAAACATCCACATATTCACCCACATTTTCACTCAAAAAAATCCCTATATTTTCTCACACTTTCTCTCTAAAATCCTTGGACTTCCTCATATCTGCCTAGAGTTTCTCCTAAAAATCCCCAAATTTCTCCGCCAAGTAGTCTAGAATAGGAAATGGTTTTGTCTCTAATTAAATCTCCTGGGATCTTTTACAAGGGCACCAAAATTTTTCAAGTTACAAAATTAGTTGAATTGGTTCTGTAAATGCCCATTTTACATTCGAATCAATGAATCAAACCAATCTTACAGACAAAGGAATTAAGTGGTTAACAAAATTTGATCCCACTTATTTCCAAGATTATGAAGTCTTGAAACATGAATTTATAAATCAGTTAAGATGCACAAAATCAACTTCCCAATTATATGATATTCTATAGAACCTCAAACAACAACCTCACTAGCATGTACCTATGCTATTGAGTTTAGAAGAAATTATCGATAATTTTCAATAGATAGACAACCCCCACCTGATGTGGTTGTTGGATGGCTTAACAATGGTTTCTCTCATTGCCTACACAACATTGTGGATTTATGGAGTCAAAGAAATTTCATTGGATGATGTCATCCCCATTTCTTTAAAGCTAGAAAGAAAATTAGGATTGACCATGACTAAAGGAGAGACTTATGACCTAATAAAATATTTGGACCCTATAGAAAGCTAGTTGTCCAATGTTTGAATAGAGCCTATAGAACAATTATAACATGTACAACGTACTCGTTGTTGGAATGTAGATCATATGACTAATTCTTGCACCAAGAATCACTCACACATCAGATAAGTATAGATTATTATGCTCAACCTTATCCACCTAATGCCTCTTACCCACTCTCATGTCCACTTGGAAGTCAGCAACCACCACCAAGGCAAAGGCCAAACTTCCCCAATTGTTTCTACTAGAATTAGAAAAATCAAGAGTTTAGATATGGAGAGGAATCAGTGAATCAACAACAACAATATACGTGGCCTCCGAAATGCAACATTTATCTAGAAGAAGGTCATTTTTGTACCAACTACCAACATGCTAAGGAACTTTTCCAAATGAGACAACAACAAGCCATTCCAACTAATATGGTAAAAATAATTTACTTGGAACTGGACTTTAATATGGTACAAACTTGCTCTCAGAAAATTGTAAAATCTTGTTTTACAAACTCGCTCTCATAAAATTGTAAAATCTCGTTTTATTTTTACCATATTAGTGGGAATGGCTTGTTGTTGTCTCGTTTGGACAAATTCCTTAGCATGTTGGTAGTTGGCACAAATATGACCTTCTTCTAGATAAATGTTGCATTTTTGAGCCCACCTATATTGTTGTTGTTGATTCACTGATTCCTCTCTATTTCTAAACTCTTGATTTTTCTAATTCTAGTAGAAACGATTGGGGAAGTTTGGCCTTTGCCTCGATGATGGTTGCTGACCCACTACATTGATGGGGGTCTACTAAGGGGTTATGGAATGTAATGTAGAGGAGGACACTAAAAATTCTCTTGAATAGATGGATATGGCTACCCAGATGGTGAGGATATTTGCAAATGACATGAATGCATTTGTGCATAATGATTTGAACCAGCATTGAGACCTTTTGGGAGTGCCTTGACACATTCTGTGAGGCTTCTAGTTCCAAACTAAACCACTTGAAAACCGCTTTTGACCCATCATCATAATGCCACCCCAACTACTGGTTGACCACAATTGCCAAATTATTTCCAAGGGTCAGGTCTTCTGCCTACTTGGTATTCCAATGGGCTTTGGCATCTGTTGGCATACAAAGCAACAGAGGAGTCATGCACAATACGGCAACAAGGCCAAATCATTTTTTTTTCCCATGGACTATTTACAACTCAAGTGATTTTAATCACTACACAAACATTGTAAATTCCGTTTTTGGTAGAATAGACTCCATTTTGTGCAAGCCGAGGAGTCCTCGAGCTTGAGGAGTATTAGAACTAGCTACATATCAATTTTCATAGTTTTTAGACTCTGTTTGAACCCTCAAATAGGCTCTAGAACCTAATTTTTACCTAGGCTGGACACTAGGTCTGGACAAGACCAAAGCTAGTTAGAAAACTATAAAAAGAGCTAGAGAGCTCATTTTTGGGGTTAGATTGTTTGTGAATTGAGCTTATGTAAGAGACCTTTTGATTAATGCAAAGAACTCCATTGTTCCTCTCCTTGTTCTTGCCTTGTGTGCGCGTGTGTGTGTATGTGTGTGCATGCTTGTGTGCTTCTCACTCACGCACTTGTGCCTTCACTTGCTCATAGTCTTCATACTAGTCCTCACGTCTCCACGGATTGACAATTATGAGGTGAATCTTGTCACGTTGGTACTCACCATTGTGCTAGAGTGACACCAAATTTGGCACCGTTGCCGGGGAACGAGCTTCGAGGACGAGCGTGTGATGGTAAGACGTCGAGTTGAGACATTGGAGTTATAGGTAATATCCTTCTTTCTCTTGATTTTTCTTCATTTTTTCCTTACTTTTGCATCACCATCATCACCATCATCATCTCCACCATCTCCCATCTCCATCTCCATCTCCACAAAAAATTTCAGTTTTTGGTCATATTACACCCCCCACCTCATTTCCCTCATTTCATTGTGAGAGAGAGCGAGAGAGAGCTTGCATGCAATCTGTTTTTGGTGTGTTTTTGAGCTTTTGTTGCAGGAACTTGCTGTACCACCTCCTCCAGCAGTGTGCGCAGGTACGACAGACTCTGCACAGGTCCCGGGACGACGACCTCTGTCTGTCGCGACAGACAGAAAAACTTAATGTTTTGTGAATGCGTGTTTGGCACGGTAACCTACACCATTAGAGCACTCTAAATCACTAGAAGTTTCTCAAGAATTTGCGTTTTTTCAGTCTATCGCGACAGACAGCGTCTATCGCGACAGACACTGTCTATCGCGACAGACACCATCTATCGCGACAGACAGAGACCCACGATAGACCCCGTCTATCGCGACAGACACCGTCTATCGCGACAGACCAAAATTCCACGACAGACACCGTCTATCGCGACAGACCAAAATTCCACGACAGACAGCGTCTATCGCGACAGACACCGTCTATCGCGACAGACCAAAATTCCACGACAGACAGCGTCTATCGCGACAGACACCGTCTATCGCGACAGACCAGTCTATCGCGACAGACAGAGACCCACGATAGACCCCGTCTATCGCGATAGACACCGTCTATCGCGACAGACCAAAATTCCACGACAGACAGCGTCTATTGCGACAGACAGCCCCCACGATAGTTTGTGTCTATCGCGACAGACACCGTCTATCGCGACAGACAGACATTTTCGGCAAAAATTAAGGGGTAAATTTTTTGAAAATTTAGGCTAAACTTTGGGCATAGTTGCACTCTCAAATACTCATACACTTGCAAAGGCCTTAGAAAAATGCATTAAAACCCCTGAAAGGTTCTGTTTGTCTAGTTAACCCCCTAAACCCTGAACGGCCATAACTTTTTCATACGAAGTCCATTTTTTGAGCTCTAGGGCTTGTCGGAAAGCTTGTGGCATATACTACGCGCCCTCAACTATTTTTTGTAAGAATAATGAGTTGCTTTTCAGATAGGATATTTGGAAGTTGGCACACTGAGGGGTAGGAACACCAAGGGAGCTCTAGAGGAAATTTCTAGCAATACAAAAGGGGGAACAAGGGTCATTAAAAAAGTGTCTGAAATAAATTGTCTATTTATTGAAAGGTCAACTTGGAGCTAATCTTGGGACTGATGCAGGTCTATTGAGAAGCAATTGAGAGCGTCCAAGCAAGGGTTTTGTGCAAGCTTGCGAATCAACTTCTCGAGCACTAAAGAGCAAGGATCAGCAAGAAAGGTCGGAATACTCTCTGCTCCTCTTCGTCAATTCCTAGCTTAGGCTAAGAACGATTAGAAGTAGGAGTAAGTCAGGGAGACGATAGGCAACTATCAAGTTGAAGCATACCTAAACTTTCAAGCTCAAGCTAAGGGCATAATCCTTGTACTGTCGAGAATTTTAAAGGGAAAGAACTTAACGTGGAACGATCAACTGTAAGTGCGAAACAACATTCAAATATTCCTGACGACGTGATATCAGACAAGACCTTAAACACGATAAAATAACTAAAAAGAACCAAGCGACTAATATAAGGTAACCCGCAACGAGGTTGTACTCTGGGCAAAGAATTGGGCTACTTAGATAGGCATATGAACCTTAGATCAGGACGACATCTAGTAAGGGAGAGACAAAGCCTTAGATCTTCAGAGGCTAGTGTTAACCACACTGCTAGGTCTTGGGCCCAGCAGTTGAGCCACCACTCGTACTACCCTAGCTCTGAGACCACTGAGTCAGAGATGTCTCAAGGCATGGACAGACCTACGGGAAGTTCAGGAGTGCCTTACTTGCACAGGGTAGAAGGCCCGTACAAAACGCAGTTGGAATACCTTAGGACCAACCGATTAGGTGCCAGCATCTATGAGGATGGCCTTGGAAGATCTGTGGTACAAATTAAGAATCCTGATCAATCCATTGGACTAGAGCACCCAGCTGTCAAGTTCGAAAACGGAGCATACTTGGACAAAGAAGGAACCATATACGTAGTCACCAGTCACCCAGATAGGACGGACGAATTTGGAAACGTGATCCCCGAAGCGGACTTAGGGGACCTAGAGCAAGGAAACATGGGTACAGAACCTAGAACCCCTCGAGGCAAATCGGTTCTCACTAGGATTATAACACCAGAGTGGATTCCCCAGGATAATAAGAGCATAGATTTGCTCCTCAATCGAGAGACTGACAAAGCCTTTTGGAGGTATAAATCTGATCAGCCAACTGATATAGGAACAATCATGATCTATGAGTTTAAGGATCCTGATAGCCCAGGTAGAGTGACCTACTTAGATCACGCTTCGGAAAGGATCTTTGTGGTTACGGAAAATGATAGGCATGCTTACACTTGGAAGGGTGAATTTGTTTTCCCCCAACCAAGATCGAATGTATCCTATGGTCATCCTGGAGCTGGAACATCTCAAGCTCATGGAATGCAAAGAGACAGAAGTAGAGATAGACCAGAAGTAAGCTTTGCCAACCCAGTGGGAAGAGAGAGAACGAGGACGGAAACAAATAGAGTAGAACCTGAGATACTTAGAGCTCACAGGAATCAAAGAAATGCGGATGAGTTCCCTCTACCACGACCTAGAGAGCACACAAGAACCTTGAGACCGACTCAGCTAGTCAAGTCCATGAAGAACTACTTCGATGGCACTGGAGATCCATACGATCATGTGGCTGAGTTTAGGCAAGTCCCGAGGGCTGAACAAGTGGAGGATCTATTCACGCAATACAATGCCTTTGGTCTGACCCTTAGGAACACTGCCCTGACATGGTTTCAGCCACTAAATGAGAGGCAGTTCAGGAGCATAGACCAACTCTTAGAGGCTTTCATTGTTGAATTCTCTAAGAGTGGCATAAGGCATAATACCTCCTTGCTGATTCACAGCTTCAAGCAAACCCCTCAAGAAACCGTGAGACTTGCAGGAAGAAGATTTAGGCAATACTTAGAAAGATGCCTTGTCTCGGAGCTACCCACACCAGCTAAGCAAGTGGCTTTATTCCTGGATGGATTGCTAAGTACGAAATTGAGATCTTATGTGTACTTGAAGGACCCTAGGACCATAGAAGAGTGTGTGCGCATGTGCATTGACATCGAGGATAACCTAGGGGAGGAGTTAGAGCTTTCCAAGATATACAAAGATTCAGATAGTACCTCTAACCTCTCTTCCACGCAATCCACATCAATCGAGGAACTTGCAGAGAAAGTAGCTCAGAAACTAGGTGTAACTAGCAAACAAATCCCAAGGTTTGCCCCTGTGAAAAGGTGCTATACTTGTGGTGGCGACCACATGGCGAACGTATGTCCCATTATGGCTCAACCCCAAGTTAATCCTAGTAGCCAGTACTGCACCATAGAACGAAGGTACACCAATCACACTGCGCAAGATTGCCCATACAACAAGCAGGCGGTTAGGCAACCCTACCCCCAGCCATACCCTCAACAGGGAAGATACTAGAACCCGTACCCTCCACAGCCATATGGCAGGCCACAACAACCTTATCACCAACCCTATCAAAACCAACAAAAGCCTCAGCCTGTGCTAGCACAACAACCCCCAGCTCCAGCTAATGTGATTCCGGTAAAGTATGCTGTTGCAGAAGAAAACCTGAATAGAGCTATAGTCCCGGTAACCCCATTGCTTTCCGAAAGTGACCCCACTGACCATAGCTTTGATTCTACACATGTCGATAGTCCCCAGGCCTACTACATGCAGTCTCCTGAGCATGGTGAGTCCTACTATAGCGAAGAGCCAAACGAACCTAGTTGGGAGTCAGATTACACAAACGTCATGTATGCAAACCCCAATCCTAGGCCTCAACCTAGGCAGGTAAGACCCCCATTCCCTAGAGGACCATGCTACAGATGTCAAGGAGATCACCTCATTCGTGATTGTCCCTTACCTCCACCAACACAACCCCAGTCAGTAACAATTCAGGGCTTCTGCCAAGAGTGTGGAAAGGAGCATCTCTTACGAGATTGCCCTAAGAATCCTAATAATATGCCAAAAATCACTCCTATTAACATTATTGGGTTGGTGGTAGACTCCACAGGAAGTGTGACATCCACTGCACCCGTGCAGGTAGTCACTAGAGCTCAAGCAGTGCAGCAAAACCAAGGGGTAAGCAAGGAAAAGAGCCCAGAAGCCAGCGATACTGAGAGCCAAAATAAGAAAAGGACTAGAGCTTGGAGAGATAGCCGCGAACGTATGAAAAGGCAGTGGGCAAAGAAGATGAGTGAACTTGAGGAAAGTCTACGAGAAACCAAGGCCAAAATCATAGAGATCACATCTCAACCGCACTCTCACACATTCCCACCGCTACCATCCCCATCACCCTCCATCCCTCCACCCTCTAAGATACCCCACGTAACCCACCCACCACCCCAAGCAGGATCAGTATTAGCTGATCCCACTCCTGAAGACATAGACATGATGCTTAAAGCATATCAGGCCAGAATCCAAGAAGGGCCAAATGTCACGGATCATGACAAGTGCTACCCTAGGGCTGACCTAGAGATAGAAAGAACCAAGCTTTGCGCGAAAATGGTCGCATTGGCTCAGACTATGTTTGGAGCCAGTCGCCTTTTCAATTACTCGGGCTCAGCCAAGACGCAATTACACTTGGATGGACTTCTAGAGAAGTTAGAGGGCATAATTGCAAGATCTGCCAAGGAAGAAAAAAATCGAGAAAGGGAGAAAGCAAGCAAAAACATGACCCATCCCCCATCAAAAGTTTATGTGGCCAATTCCACTGAACCAGACAACTTCCCCTCCTTAGAAAGAATAGAGAATCTAATGGCACAATCACCAAAGGAACCAGCCTCTCAACACAAGGGCAAGGCAAGTGAAAGAGTAAGCATTCCTGCTCAAGAAGCCTATGTGCCTAACTCTATGGAGCTGGACACATCATCTTCTATGAATCGATTCACACCAGAATTCCTACGCGAGATTCAAGAAGACAAATGGGCTAAAGAAAGTGAAGTCCCTCCTCCCATTGAACTTGTGGATGAGGCACATGACCAATTCCCACAAGACATCCCATCCATTTATGGAGAGCAGGAGAGTACCCAATCTCAAGAAAGATTAGACTTCGAGTCTAATTCTTTACAAGAACTACCCCATTTCACAGGCCCATGGGAAGCAAAGTCCACCTGCATGAGAGCACCTACAGTCATGGTAAGAAATGAAGACTCAGTCATACCTAGGAACACAGAGGTAGTGAAGAACACCAAAGTGCAGTGCAATCTCACTTTGGAAGAGCTGCTTAAGGTTAGACCAGAAGTGTGGAAACATGTCGCCAACCAAGTACCAGGGATAGCAAAACCTCGTTCCCAGGTAGGATCACATAGGACAGTGCCAGAAATACCCTTGGATAAGATAGGAGATATGTGTGAAGGTGAAGAACGTAATACCTATCTTCCCATTACCTACCAGGACTACACCACCAAGGCAATTTTGGACTCAGGCGCAGGAGTTGCAATTGCTACCACTTCCCTATGGAAGCGTTGGGGCAAGCCAGCACTCAGGCCAACGAGAATGAAATTGCAGATGGCCGATGGTCATATTGAGAGACCCTTAGGATTGCTAGAAGGAATAACTCTCACCACTTGTGGTGTCGAGTTTGAGCATACATTTGCTATATGTGACTTCAGCAAAAATCATGCCTATGAGATGATATTGGGAAGACCATTTATGCGACAGTTGCAAGTGGTACAGGATTGGGGAACCAACTCCTTGTATCTGCAGCACTTAGGTGTTACGACCAAAGTGAATCTCAAAGATTACTCTCATAGAGATGTCCCTCCCATCCAATGGAATCCCATCCATAGAGCCAAAGATGATACGGAATCGGTGCATTCCATAGGGTCAGGATCCTCTTGGATGCATGAAGACACCCACTTATGGATGTGCAAAGTAGCAGTGGACGAACAGAAGAGAGAAAAAGCCAGAGAGGTAGGTGCAAAAGAAACCCATAGATCAATCCAAGACCCAGCCTATGCACCTGTAGTTTTCCCAGACGAAGAATTTGAACCTCACGGCTGGGCAGAAATTTTAGCAACCATGGATGTAGCCATCAATGAGGAACAATGGACACCTCACTGTGATGAGGATGGCTATGACATTTCAGTCTTCTCCATAGAGCCAATCATAGGAGAGGCAGTTCTAGAAGAATGCGAACCTAGCCCTGATGCATTTGAGGATGCAAGTGACTCCGATCTAGAGTCAATCATTATGGACCCACCATTTGCATCAGATGAAGAATACTTCCATGAAGTAGAATTTCAACCCCAGAGACATGGAGAGCTTACAAATGATGTAAGATTAGCAACACATGTGACCCCGAAGGAAGAAGGGAAGAAACGAAAGAAGAAAGAAGTCTCACCAGAAGAGGAAGAATCGTTGTTTGAGGTTCCGGAAAATTTTAAGAAGTATGAGATAGATGATAGGAGGGTCATGGTTAGAATGCCTAAACGAGAGGCACAATCAGGAGAGGCCTATGATAACAAAGAAACCACCAAGAAAATAGTAGTGGCCCTAGAAGAAGGAGAGGAGAGATGCACGTACATAGGTCATGACCTAACAGAGGAAGAAGAGCATGCGTTAATAGCCTTGCTAAGAGAATACAAAGATGTATTCGCTTGGAGTTACAAGGATTTGAAAGGTGTTGACCCTGATATATGCTCACACACTATCCACATGACCTCAGATGCTAAACCCTCTAAGCAAAAGCCCTACACATATAACGATAATTACGCTGCTAAGATCAAAGAAGAGATAGATAGACTGGTTGAAGCTGGATTTATCTATGAAATTGAGCACACTGAATGGGTATCCCCCATCGTAGTGGTGCCCAAGAAAAATGGAAAGCTGCGCGTATGCATTAACTTGAAAAAGGTTATTGCAGCCACGATTCGAGATAACTATCCGCTTCCCATCACAGAGCATCTCTTAGAAAGAGTAGCCGGCAAGGAAGTGTACAGCTTCCTCGATGGATTTTCGGGCTACAATCAAGTCGCCATTGCTCTAGAAGATCAGCATAAGACAGCTTTTGCCACAGAGTGGGGCATTTTTACCTTTAGAGTAATGCCATTTGGGCTTACCAATGCACCCGCAACCTTCCAGAGATTAATGTGCCATGTGTTTAAGGAGTTCCTGAGGAAGAATTTAGAAGTCTATGTTGATGATCTTTGTGCTCATTCCAACATTAGACAAACCCACATTCCTGAACTCAGACAAATCTTTGACAAATGTAGGGAATATCAAGTCTGCCTGAACCCAGAAAAGTGCGTCTTTATGGTCAGGCAAGGCAAGATTTTAGGACACATAGTGTCAAAGAATGGCATATCTACTGACGAAGAGAAAGTAAGAGCCATAGCAGAGTTACCTAGGCGAAAGAACGTCAAGGAGGTACAAGCCTTCATGGGGCATTGTGGTTACTACCGTTGGTTCATTCACATGTATGCTGTCATTGCAAAGCCCATGTACGGACTTCTCACTAACTTTGAGTGGACGGATGGATGTGAGAATTCCTTCCAGGAGCTGAAACGAAGATTATGTTCAGCACCAATCTTGACCACACCAGATTGGAATAAGCCATTCCATGTTCACGTGGATGCATCCAATTATGCCATTGGATGTGTGCTTGCACAACCTACTGGTGAAGGTAACATGGATCTTCCAATTGCCTATGCCAGTAGACAATTGAATGTAGCTGAACGGAATTACACCACTACAGAGAGAGAAGGATTAGGCATGGTGTATGCGGTTAAAAAGTTTAGACATTATTTGCTTGCAAATAAGTTTAAGTTTTTTACTGACCACCAAGCATTGTTATATCTTGTAAACAAGCCATGCAATACAGGAAGATTAGTGAGATGGTTTCTCTTGCTAATGGAATATGATTTTGAGGTTGTGGTAAGAAAAGGGAGGACTCATTTAAGAGCTGATCATCTTTCTAGGCTCACATCTGGAGAAGCCCCACAAGGAGTATCAGATGACCTTCCTGACGCTTACTTGTTTAATTTGGAAGTGGTGCCACAGTGGGCTAAGCCATTGGTACCAGTATTGACATACGGGCCTAACCATCCAGTAGTAAACACACGGAATAGAGAGGTTGTTAAAGCCCAAAAGTACCACATCATGGCAGGAAGCATGTACAAGCACACAGATCAAGGAATCTTAGCTTGTTGTGTGGAAGATGACGACTCAAAGCAACGAACCTTACAAACACTAAGGAGATTCGGAGTGCATTGGCCAACTATGGAAGCGGATGTCCAAAAGTTGTGCAAGGAATGCCCAATCTGTTGCACTAAACCACCTGTGGAACACGCTACTCTTTATCAAGTATCCATAGTGCCAGATTGGAGTGAACCACTAGTATCCTTCCTGAGGACGAAAGCATTCCCTCCAGACATGACTCTGGCTAGGAAAAGGAGTTTAGAACAAGAAGCTCTAGATTACTCACTCATTGGTGATAATCTATATAAGCGTGGTAAAGATGGTTACCTGAGGCTATGTGTCCATGAAAGTGAATATCTTAAGATCTTGGAAACTGCTCACCAAGGTGTAGCAGGAGGACACTTTGGACCAGATCGGGTGATCAAGGCAATACTATTTGCGGGTTTCTGGTGGCCAACCCTTCACATGGATGCACATGCCTATGTGAAACGATGTGATGTTTGTCAGAGAACTCAGTATCCTATACGTAAAGATGAGATGCCACTGAAACCTATGATGGGTGGACGTGCATTCTCTAAGTGGGGAATAGACTTTGTAGGTCCTATTAATCCCCCAGCTAAGGGCTCCCATGCAGAATATATCATTGTTGCGACAGACTATCTAACAAAGTGGGTAGAGGTAAAAGCTACGACAAAGAACGACGCTCAGACAACTGCTAAATTCTTGTTTGAGAATGTATTCACAAGATACGGGCTACCTATAGAGCTAGTTAGTGATAGAGGCACTCACTTCTTGAATGAAGTGATTGAAAATCTGCTCCAAGAATTCTTGGTAATACATAAGAAGTTTGCCCCCTATCACCCTCAAGCAAATGGCCAGGCTGAGAGCACCAACAAGATCTTATGCAATGTACTGGCGAAATTAGTAAACAATAAACGCTCTGATTGGGACAAACAGCTACACCACGCTGTTTGGGCATACCGAGTCGCCTACAAAACGGTACTCCAAGCCACTCCCTTTCAAATGGTGTTTGGCCAAAACGTCGTGCTACCTTTGGACTTCTTAATACCTACATTGAAAGTAGCACAGGAGCACGAATGGACGGGTCATGAACTCTCCTCTAGACTTTTTGACCTTGAACGATTAGGAGAAACAAGACTGAGAGCAGCTGTAGGGATATATGCAGCAAAGAAACGACAGAAGGCATACTTTGATGCCCACGTGAAGGATAAAGGTTTAAAGTCAGGCGACTTAGTTTTAGTCTACACATTGAAGCAACATGCAAGGAAGTTAGAAAAGAGAGGCTATGGACCTATGATCATCAATAGGATCTCCACGAGTGGAGCGGTACAACTAGCCACTTTAGAGGGTGATGTTCTCCCTAACTATATTAGCGGATGCAGAGTCAAGTTGTATCAGGAACCCCTCATGGAGGAAATGCTAAGTCGACTCAATACTGCTAAGCAACGTAAAGAGGAGGAAAAACGAATTCGAGAAGAAGCTCAAGCAGAAGCCCTAGAGCGCATACGGAGAATGAGATTAAAAAGACAAGGTAGAGGGCACCCTAGGCAAGATGCATATGCAGATCAAGGATATGACGTAGCTATGTGTGAAGTTTCAGGTGTTAGCTCACTTAGGATCACCGATCGACGCCCTTTCATAACCTTAGATATAGGACAAGGAAAGAGTGCAAGGATTGTAAGAGCCTTGATTGACTCAGGTGCAGCCACTAGTGCTGTTAAATTGTCTTACTGTCAAGAGTTGCAATTAACTGTCAATCCTGTGGAAGCATATCTCATAGGATTGGGCGGCGTGGAAACCCCTTGCATAGGCGAGGTGGAACTTCCCCTCTATATTCATGATGAGGCAATGACAGTTAAAGTACTAGTGTGTCAAGATGAGGATCTCACTGAACCTCTTGTCTTGGGTCAAGACTGGATCTATGACCAAGCAGTCCACTTAAACCTAAGAAGTGGATTTCTTCAGGTATGGGTGAATCAAACTAGAATTACAATTGAGTTAAATAATGGAGCACTCAAGGAACTAGAAAAGACACAAACTCCTGGTCCCTCCAGGGGTGCACATGAAGTTGACCATGCTGTTCTTGTCCAAGGCTATGTGATGCAGAAGAATGAAGATCTCAAAAAAGGAGTCAGAACCACAAGGGAACTCCCTTCTTTTCCAAAGGCCAGAAGGAGGCAGCAACTAAGAACAGATCAATCACTGAAGACTCTCCTGGCGAGAGACCAAAAGAACATGCGAAGCAGAACAACTCAGCCGATGAAACAAATGTGGGTGCGGAAAGACGAGCTGTCGGCCGTAACTAAGCTGCAACACCGGTCTCAACTTCTTATTAGTAATCAACGACTTGATGCTGATAAGAGGACTCCTAAAACCTCTGTTGAGGAAGTGAAATCCATTTGGGTACCCAAGAAGTCGATGAAGGCTGACCCACAATCAAGACAAATTTGGGTGCCTAAGGCTTGCTTGCGGGCTCAACTATCCCCACACAATTCACATCATACACGACAGGGTTCACTCGCTCAAGCAGCCGCCACCCGCCACCCGCTCTTGTCTGATACACTTGAACTCACTACCACCTAGAAGCACGCGCAGACTCACTCATAAATGGGTCCCAATGGCACAACAACTTCCAGCAGAATTACTCATGCAACCCTCCCGAATCTCCACAAAACCAAAACCCAAAGCCATCCACTGTATTTGGAAACCTAAAACTTGTAATAAACCCCCAGACCCCAGTTGTAAATCCATGACCACCTACTAACTACGTCACGCTCATACTACATCATTCCACTTAACTCTTAGGTCCACCCAATTCCTAACTACACACACAAGCACCGAGCACTTATTAACCTACTAATCTCTCTCGAACCTCATGATAATGTTGTAATGGGGACAAAACACGATTTTAACTTGTCCCTTACAATAGTAACATATGTTTCTATATTCTCACAGAATCAGAAGGCAAGAAGTAACATGGCAGAAGCGACAGGTCCGAGCTCACAAGTAGGAATACTTACTGCAGGAATCGATGTGGACAGTCTACCTGTGGAGGTGCCACCAACTGAACGACCGGTGGAGCTGCAACACCTTCAGCAAATCCCGGTACCTGATCCACCCACAGGGATCACAGAAAGAGTCCATGCCAATTCTCATTGGTTCAATGGCATGCCAGGTCCATTAGGAGAGGCCAAGTATATATGGGAGTCTAAGTGCGAGTATGACAGATCGTGGGTTCGATTCCAATTCTTCTCCAAGGAGTTCGAGACTCTACAGAACACCGAGGATCTCCAGACCATATGGCAACGTGCCGGGCTAGCAGAATACTTTGAAGCACAACTACCTAAACCAGATCTCCTCCGATGCTACTATTTGGTCTCCACATTACAAGCTAATGAAGAAAAGGACAAACCAGGATCATTTGTTCTTCCCTCCTTGCTGGGCAACAACGAGTTGAAGAGGTTTGAACTTACTGTGGAGTTGGTGAGCGACGCTTTGAATATGCACGACACACATATACCCTCTGAAAAGGATGCTCTCGTTCCCACTAACATGAAGGATAGGAAACTATTGAAGCTTAAAGACATGGCAGCACTCACACCAAACATGTCCATCCCTCTCCGTATGTGCATGCAACATTTTGCTTTCCCCGGCCAAGACCGCTTCACACAACCACACAAGAGAATCTGGCTCGCTCTCTACTTAGCGGAAGCAGGTGCGTTACCAATTAAGCTACCGGTATGGATTATAGATCAATTGTATGAAGCAAATAAAAGGTCTTCTAGGAAATTAGTGGTGAACGGTTGCTGTGCAATCACACACATTATTTACCGGTGCCTAGCATACGATGTTCCCATTGAACGTGCCTTAACTTGGGCACAATTACAAATGTTTAAGAAGCTCAAAACATCCACACATCAATCCAAGCGCATGAGGGGTGCGATCCCTTGTGTCCAGACAAGGGAAGTTATGACTACTCCGGAGGTATCGCCACGAAGGGAGACCACTGTACCTCCCTTTACCATTAGGATACCCAGGTCGGGATCTGAAACTACGACACAAGCTACCCCTTCAGCTCCTCCTGCTCCACCTGAATTTGAATTTGCTGCAACTGGAGATGCTGAAGGAATGGACCCCCAGGACTTCGAAGCATTCTTACAAAGTACACAATTCTCTGATGTGGAGTTTTATTCAGATGCAGAGGAACAAGGCACATCTTCACGAAGAAGAAGAAAATCTACAGACGGCCGACATGTACATTGGAGTGACGCTCAGCAAGGTCAACAACAAGGACACCTAGAAGAAGAAGGAGCGCATGAAGAGGAGACCACTGAAGCCCCAGCCTATACAGCAGAACTCCGAAGGCTGTATCAAATTATGGAAAGAGTGCGATCGCAACAACTGCTCACCGAACAGAGCAGTAGAGTGCTCATGACTCAGTTGTTGGAAGAAGCAGGAGTTGACTCAGAATATAGGGAAGGTCTCTTATTGATGGCAGAAACATATGGGGTAGTGGAAGCAGTGCGCACTGCCATTAGGAGGTCTCGAGTTCAATATGATCCACGAAGGTTCCAGACACGACCACGCTCAGGTAAGAATATCCAGATTCCCATTACAACTGCAGAAGAGCCAACTATTACATCTGAACCCATCAGGACAACCTCCCAAGCAACCGAAACGGCTAGTCAAGAGCACCTAGTCACCCATGAGGAATCCACCGAGCCACTACCACCCACACCCCCACCATCGCCTCCTAGAGCAGAAACCGTGGAAATCACCTCGACCACTCAACCCACCGAACCAACCTTCATCTTTCGTACTCCCATCTCTAGTTCAACCCTATTCTCGACCTCTGATAACCCAATCTTTGAAGCAACCCCCATCACTACACAATCCACCGAACCGCTCATAGAGCCTGCCCTAGGACAACCATCCCCCATGCCCTCAGCCATAGGTCATCCTGACCCTAGATCCACATTCATGGGTTTTCCTGCTACCACGCAACCCTTCATGCCCTCCTCAACTCTACGACCTCAACCCCCGACCTCCATCTCTCCATTTCTACAATCCCTCCATAACCTCCTTGCTAGAACTTTTCAACCCAGGTCTCAACCATTTCCTTTCTTTTCAGCTCCCCACCCCACTTCTCATCTATTCACCACTTTCACACACACACCACCTACCATTCCAATGTATATGGCAGACCCCACACTCGCACCCACTCCTGAAAGTATGGACATTTCACCACCCACGGCACCTCCCCCCACGATTCCACCTCCTCCCATTCCCCCTCCACCAATTTCACCCACACACACGACTTCAATAGACACATCATTCACTCTTCCCCTTCCCCAATTCCCTTCCCATGCATCTTCCACTGTAAACACCACCCATTCATCTATAGGAAATGCATTGGACACCATGCTAGCTTGTATATCAAACTTAAGGATAGATTACAATCAGCTCCAGCAACAGAATGAACGCCTGCACGAACACTCAGAGACACTACAGCACCGCCTCGCGGCACTAGAGGAGGAAAATGCTCGCCTCCACACACAGTTCCAAACTCTCCAAGAAGCTCATGGCATATTGGAGGTACAGTTACAGAACACAGATCAGGAAGCGATACAGGTGGTAGAAGGTCACCTACGGACACAGCTGGAACGCAATTCAAAGCTTCAGCGAAATATGGCTCTACTCAAACGCCATCTTGCGGCCGCTCAGGAAGAGAATCGACGCCTGCAAGTACAAAATCAAGAGAACCTGGAAGCAGCTATTGAGAGCACACCGGGGGCACCCATCAGCCCATCAAAGTTTCAAGCAGTGACCCCCGATAATATCAAGATCATATTGGAAGACTATGCCATGCTGCTTGAAGCACATGACCAGCTATCGGAGGAACTGGGCCAACTGAAGCAGAAACACCAAAAACAAACAACCGCAGCCTCTCCAACCACCCCCTCCGCGGCTTTACTTCTCACAGACTCAGAGGCCTTAAAAGATCTCCAGAAACAGGTCACCGAATTGCAAACACGTCTACTACAATATGAGAGACCACCTTCCCCTCCAGAGGCTCCCACTGACGAAGAAGTAGTACAAATTCCTGTGGAACAAACGTTTGAAGAAGAATACGACCCACAACCATTCCCAGGAGGCCAACAAACAGAAGAAGCTCAGGACACATTCGAGGCACCACGGCCTCCATGGCTACGTCAAGTGGAGGAAATCGGGGGTTCTCACGAAGAGCGCACAGTAGTGCAAAATCAGGCCATGAGGGTCATAGAGGAAACTGTGCTACAATCGGCTTACTTCAAGAACCTGTCATCGAGACGCCTTATCCTCTCATCTGAACTCCAATACAGGCCTTATTATATTATCTTGGCTGATTAATGCAGAAATACAAAGAGTCACGGGTCAGATTCCTACCTTTGCTACCCAATTTCAACCCGAAGACCTTCCTCCAGAGGTGCAAAAAGGCAAAATTCGTCAACCCACCTGGCGGCAGAAACTTCTAGAGACATATCCAAAAATGCTACGCACATGGAACAACGCGCCTTTACACCTCCTATACAATCCATGCTACGGTTCAGTTCCACGCCGCAGGTCTTGGAAGGCATTCAATATCAAAGTGCAGAACAACGCGCAATGCAAGGAATGGCTAAACTACCCGTACATTGCGCCACCATAGGGACCACCGTCGGTAGCATACATGATGGGAACAATTCGCCACTGGATGCCGCGATTGAAGCCCATGCAAGATGTAGCAGCGCAAATGATGCTTAAAATCTTAGATATGATGCAGGTAGTCCTGAAAACTTTTAGAAATGCAGCCGCACCACAGGTACGTCTCCCGGGGTTTAGCAATGGAAATTATGACTTGGTGTATGACATGAGCACCACCCCCAGTATTCGTGTGGCTTACGCCTGGCATGCACGCATCAAATACCTCCCTGCATGTTACAAACAGACCTTCGAAGAAATGTTCAGATCAGGTTTCTGGGAGTATCACTCGGAGATCTTTGCACCGAAGCCAACACACCTGCTCCATCTCTTTGCGTGTGAACAAGCAATGTACTCTGAGTACTACACCACCCCGCAACCAGAGGCACCTGGTGCAATAAATTGGGATGCATTGGAAGCTGATCTAGCAAGAGGCTTAAGGATAGGAGAACATGAACTTGCCACCAATGTCATCCAATACTATATCGACCACCCGAGAGAACAGAGGTCTGTCAGGGGCGACAGACGCTAGGAAGGGGGGCGTGTTGGCATACAAAGCAACAGAGGAGTCATGCACAATACGGCAACAAGGCCAAATCATTTTTTTTTCCCATGGACTATTTACAACTCAAGTGATTTTAATCACTACACAAACATTGTAAATTCTGTTTTTGGTAGAATAGACTCCATTTTGTGCAAGCCGAGGAGTCCTCGAGCTTGAGGAGTATTAGAACTAGCTACATATCAATTTTCATAATTTTTAGACTCTGTTCGAACCCTCAAATAGGCTCTAGAACCTAATTTTTACCTAGGCCGGACACTAGGTCTGGACAAGACCAAAGCTAGTTAGAAAACTATAAAAAGAGCTAGAGAGCTCATTTTTGGGGTTAGATTGTTTGTGAATTGAGCTTATGTAAGAGACCTTTTGATTAATGCAAAGAACTCCATTGTTCCTCTCCTTGTTCTTGCCTTGTGTGCGCGTGTGTGTGTATGTGTGTGCATGCTTGTGTGCTTCTCACTCACGCACTTGTGCCTTCACTTGCTCATAGTCTTCATACTAGTCCTCACGTCTCCACGGATTGACAATTATGAGGTGAATCTTGTCACGTTGGTACTCACCATTGTGCTAGAGTGACAGCGTCTCTATGGAGCAGCGATGGAATTAGGTCCTTTCTAAGTTAGACAACAAGTTAGCATATTGGAAGGGCATGCAAATCAACCTCGCCAGGCGTGCCAAGGTAGTTAATACTTCCTCATCTTCTCGACCATTTACTTTCTCTCTTGTTGGAGACTGATAGATCAAGAGTTTAGCAAATTGGAAAGAATTTGCAGAAACTTTCTTTGGACGGGGGACCACAACAGAAGGGTGTTCCCAAAATTAAATGGTCTACCTGCATCAACCAAAAGGATTGTGGGGGCCTATGCATTATGGATCTTGAAGACATGGCTGAAAAGTTGGTAGCAAAATGGATCATCAGGGCATGGTGCAACTATGAGACCTCTTGGGCCAAGCTCATTTTCAAGAACAAGAATGACATCACATTGGTAGGCCTCCCTAGTTGGAAGGACTTGGGCCTCCTTACCCTTTTATTCTCCTTGATTCCAATTTCCCCTAAAGGTTCGAATCTTGTGTGATCCTTGTGGAAGAGTTGGAACAAGTTCAAACAATTTACCAAAATCAGAGAAGATTGGAAATGGGCGGCCGATATCAAACAAAATGGATCAATCTGGTTTTTTATCATGGGCATCAGGGGTGTGGCTTCTTGGAATCTCCAAAATGCTAGGAGGCTATGGAACAATGGCTTCAGACATTGGAAACACCTTTGGAAACAAGAAATTGTCGGTGGATCAACTTTGAGGACATAGACCTTGAAACAAGAGTGAACTACGAAGAATGGACTCTCCTTCAAAGCAAATGCCTCACTTAGGAATGGTCAAAAACCCGAATCCTCTTTGGGAGGGATCTATCATGCCAAAAGGGCCTTATTTGGGACAACGACAATCGATTGTCCAATATTCCTAGAATCAAGGTGAGCTCGGACTACCATATCATACTTAACAAGAAGTGGACAAGGCTGCATTGGGATTTGAAGTTCATGTCTATCTGGCATGCCCTCATTGACATAAAAAATTTGGTTCTCATGTGGCAAATTCTCCACCATGGCATCTAGACCAATCGTAAGGCTAGAAAAATTTGTGGGGCTCCACTGTGGTGCAAGTGATGCCATCGCAACATTCAGGATCTAGGCCACATCTTCTTTGCATGCCCCAAGTCTCTTCGACTCTGGCGGACCCTTGGGAATATTTTGAGACTACTGGGACAAATCACCTAGAAGCAAGTGGGCCCTGCATGAGGGGGACGAGAGGGTTATTAACCTCCTTTGTAACACTCTCTAGATTCGCAAGTTTTGCCCCTAGTTTGTGGGATTTGGGGGTCCCAAGGGTGCTAGTCCCATTCACTTGTAACCTTTTCTTCTTTTTCTAATTAAAGTCTAGGAGAGTAGGCCAGGGCTGAACTTCCTTTTCTCAAAAAAAAAATTGGAAAACCCATAGAAGAACAATTTTGACATTCACTACAAGAACAAGATGACTTTAGAATAAAGGTAGCAAAACGGTTATAGGATGAATCCCCCTAGCTTGCCCATCTTTCAATTCAATTATAAAATCCTCTAGAAAAAGGTCAACTAGTAGTGAAAAAAAACAACATCGCCCAAACCTTTTTTGAATCAACTAATAAAGATCCTTATAGATTTCCTGGATGTTTTTGCCAGGGACCATAGTATGCTGGGATTTGACCCCATATTTTATCAACATTGGATTTAAATGAAATCGGATGCTATCCTTATGTCATAGCAGATTTTGAATTAATCCAAATTATGCAAAATTGTCTAGGCAAGAAATCTATAGATTTTTGAAAGTTGGATTCATAGCCCCCATTGAAAATCCGGAGTGGCTATCACCTATAGTCATTGTCCCCAATAAGAACAAGCAACTTTGAATCGATGTGGACTGTTAGAAAGTTAATGCTACAACCATGCATGGTCCTTCTCCACTACCACTTTTGGATATCATGTTGGATGAAGTCATAAGAACCAAAACGTATTTGTTTATGGATGGATTTAATGTTTATAATCATCTTCATATGGTAGAATGTGATATACCCAAAAGAACATCAATTATGAATTGGGGATTATATGCTTGCAAAGTAATGTGGTTCAAACCGAGGAATTCACTTAGCAGTTTCCAAAGGTGTATGCAAGAAAATGTTCCTCCATACCTTACAAAATTCATAAAAGTTTTTGTAGATGAATGTTCTATTTCTAGATACAAGAATGCATATTTGCAGCAATAACTCTGCTTTGAGCATTGTTGGATCGTTTTTCTTTGTTTAAATCTTGCTAAATCAATTTTTATAGTTGGTTGCATTAAAGTGCTAAGTTGCATAATCAGTAAGCTAGGAATTGCACTTGATCTTGACAATGCCAAAGTGATACAAGGGGATCCAACCCCGAATTCTCTTAAGGAAGTGCAATGGTTCTTTTGGAAACTAATGTGGCACTGTGGTTATTTGCATCATCTAACACATATTTTAGCCCCAAGTCAATTTAACTAGATCAATGAATTTGCACTCTCTTTTGAGCATCTTAATAAACTTCTCAAACAAGCACCTTTCGTACAAGCCATGCATTAGGAAATTTCATTTCACATTTTTGCAAATCCTTGTACATTGTTCTAGTAGAAGATTGTCTTTAGAAGAATGCAATTATTTAGTTATCGAACGAGAATGATTAGGCTTAATCTATTCAATTAAAGAATTTCAGCATTATTTGTTAAGGTGAAGTTTCATTTTCCATGTTGATCATTTTACACTACTTTATTTAGTTAGGAAACAAACTTTAATAGGCCCACTTTCTAGATGGGTGCTACTTCTACAAAAATTTGATTTTGAAATCCGATATGGGCCAGGAGCATCTCACATAATAGTCGATTACTTATCATGGACCAAATCAAAAGAAGCCCCAAAGGGTATCAAAGTTGTCTTCGGATTTTAGTATGACTCCAAGACAAATTAGTTTTACGAAATTGTTTTATATATTATAAGCACATCACAAGATCATGGCTTCATTGTGTGCTCATCTAACTGTCAATATGGATCGGAAATATAGTGACTTAGAATCACCATCCGTGAATAATAAATTCAATTAGACAAGATATTTCCATATGAACAATAGGTAGAAGTAGTGCAACTACCATTCGAAGCGCTTCAAGATGAGATGCAAGATTTTCGAGTGCAAACCCTAAAAAATGAAGTTAAAGCGAAGGAAGATGGACTCCTACACCAACTTGCTAATCACCACAAGATGAGAATCACATTTTACATGCTCAGAAGAATACTATAGAGGATCAAGTCAACCATGCTAAGCAAGTCATCCACAAACTCGAACTCCAATTCATAGATATATAGATTACTATCCGAGCAAGAGAGATAACAATACAATGTGTGTGAGTGGTAGAACAAGAGCTCAAAGACCAAATTTAAGGGTTAAACGAAGCAGCCAAGGCCAAAGAAGAAGAAGTTATAGGCATATAATGACAAACAAACATTGTCACCTAACATAGTATGTAGATGATAGCCAACCTCCATAAGAGAGTAGCTGAAGTTCAAGCGAAAGCTACACTATATGATGCATCTCAGCTAGACTCTACTTTACAACAAGCAACCCTACTAGAACAATGAATATTTTAGAAATTTTTTCACACTATTCATAGAAAATTGAAGACAATGTATGATGAATACTTGGCGAGATTAAAGGGTTAGATTGCTGATGAACGTTTGGATGACACCATGGATGAAGAGTAATTAGTGGGTTTAGGTCCACTACAACATGCCAGTGCTAGGGCACTACCAAGGACTTGTAAAATGCTTTGTTAAAAATTATGACTTCCTTGTAAAGCCCCTTTTTTTATACACCAAAATATTTTATCGAAGCTTTTTTATACGTTCTCAAGTATTAGAGGCATCCTAGAGTGGGTATGAACCACCCTTCTCATCGACATAGGTGGGCTCTCACATGAGTGCGATGTGGCACTCATGTGAGAAGCCATTTCTAGGTCACCCTTATATATATAGAGAGAAATATATGTGTATATTGATTAAAAGCGATATGTGGCTGGATGGATATTCGGATATGTTTATCCATGTGAATTCACTTAGATAGTTGTTGTTGACCTCGAGCTTCGTGCCTCCTACTATGCAAAATATGAGGATTGATCAAGGTTAATCAACTTCACATTGGTATTTGAGACATCTAATGGCCATGCGAGTAGTGGACAGAGCACAGGGATGCACACCATGGTGAAGGACATCCTAATCAAAGGATCATTCACACACACCAGGAGCGTGAGTGCAAGAGAAAGACTTCCTCCCCATCCCCCCTCTTCCTCCTCTCTTGGATGAAGGAACAAAGGAGAGAGCATTGCTTATATAGCTGAATTTAATGCGTTTTGTTGCACTTGTGGGATAAAACTCCTCAATGATTGATTTGCACAAAAAGTTGACTATGGCCATGCTTGAAGAAGGAGGGGTAATAATATCTTATTTTTTGGCCATTTTGGAGGATCAAAGAGAGGAGAATTAGGCTAAAAGTTTGGGAAATAAATATACACATGTTGCAGAGCTAAGAAGAGCACAAGGCAAAGAAAAAGAAGGGCCCCAAAATTTTTCCGATTTGGACACCTTATTTTTGTATCATAATCAGTTTGTAACATATTTTTCGTTGTAAATGCACTAGAGGAGTGTGAGAGGACCATTTTTAGGGCACATGTATATAAGTCAATTTATGACTCTTTTTAAAGACTTTTTGCCATTGTGAGAATCAAGAGCACAGAATTTCGAATTTGTGTCTTCTCCTCTCTGTATCATCTTCTTTGTGAGCTTGTATGCATGTGTGTTGCTTGAAAAGAGTGTTAGGAAGTGTTGTCTATCCATGAAAGTGTTTGTTTGCTGTTGTTAAGGTGTGTGTGAAGTGTAGGAAGTGCTGAAGTGTAGGAAGGTCATTCCCGCGACTCAGTATTTTGCTCATAACTTGAAGTAGAAGCGTCAGAATTGAGTGAAAATACACCATTGGACGCATCTTCTCGAGAGCTTCGAAACGCATATGCTATTTGCTATATTCGGAGTTCGGAGCTGAGAGAAAAGCTCAATTTACTGTTGGCTGCTGCTCCAAGTATCGTGACACCATGACTGACAGTTGAAGCTTGTTTGGAATAGTCTTTGCCTTGTTTGCACTCTTTGGGAAACTCATTTGCATTGATCATCATTTGAATGCATGTCCTCATACACTCGGCTAGGTTTTGATACTCCTTGGATTGATAAATAAAGCGTGAATCCCCACTATATGCACTTGAGGGGGATTGAGGTATAATCTCTTTCTCCACAAGTCCATAGGATTGTCCTTAGGTACACACGTTTTTGGCGCCGTTGCCGGGGAATGTCGAATCAAATCAAGGCATTCGTGTGATGGTAAGTAGCTTTTAGCATTGAAGCGAGTAGAGGAGTTGTGAATTTCTCTTCTTTGGTAAGTCACATTCATCCGCACTTATTACTTCTCACTCTTGGAGAGTGTGTAGTGAGTTGATAGTCTAGAGAAGTGAGTAGAGTGAGTAGAGTAGGAGGAAGAAGGGAGTAGTTAGGAAGTTAGAGTAGCCTTCAATCTTAGTCTTGATGAGTCTTTGTAGTTAGGAGAACTTTTCAAAAGAGTATAAAAGCCCAAAAATCATCCCTTTTCAAATCACTTGTCTCCAAGGCGAGGGTATCGAGTGAGCTAGCTATCGAGTGTCGTGAGCTGAGACCAGGGTTTTTGAGCGTTGCAGTGCGAGCAAGAGGGATAAGAGAGTTGGGAAAAGCTTCCAAGGTGAGCATACTAGCAGGTATCATTGTCGGGTCACGATACACGATACACGATATCTAATAAGTATCGCGAGTGTTTTCTCAGTGATACACGATACTCAACATTTTGCAAGTGTCGCAATACTTGACCACAAGAGTTCACGATACGTAGGTATCGCGATACCTCAACCGCGGGAGATCACGATACTTGACACTTTTTCAATTTTTTGCAAGTGTTCTTTTGATTTTGAGTGCATACACATGTTCTATGAGTGCATCTACCCTCTTCCCACAGTCTGTATCACATAATAAAATCTCTCTTTACCCCTGTCTACCTTTCACGATACTTGTCGCGTGTCTTTTTTTCTGACAACTTGATTTCAAAAGGAATTAAGCACAGGGAATCAAACAATTTACATCAATGAAGGCAAGTATAGAAATAAATAAAAATTACCAACATGCATCTATTGTTCCTCATTGCATCTCTCTTCATGCAAGTATCGTCTATCGTGAATTTTCAATCACGATACCTATGACATATTGAGTATCGTCAGAGTCCTTCCGCGATACTTGCTGGATATCGAGTATCGCTGGAAAATTCTCGCGATACTTGTCAAGTATCGAGTGTCGTGTTCACAGAAAACCATCTCTGTCTAGTATCGACTATCGTGGAGAATTCCCTTGTGGACTATCGGGTATTGTGTATCGTGAGTTCTAATTGCGATACTTATCTGATATTGTGTATCACGGAGGCGGCTTTCCCAATACCTGACAAATATCCAGTATCGTCGGGAATTCTCTCACGATACTTGTGGACTATCATGTATCGTGGGGGCAACCACCCCGATACCTGGTAAGTATCGAGTATCGTGAGACACAGCAAGGTGAAGTATCGTGTATCGAGTTCTTTAAGTATCGAGTATCGTGCCTAGTCAAGTGGTTGAATATTGTGTATCGTCTTGTTCACATGTCGAGTATCGTGGTACCCTTCTAGTGTGTCAGATATTGAGTATCGTGACATACTCTGTTTGGGTGAAGTATCGAGTATCGTGGAATTTTTTGGGGTTAAGTATTGTGAGTTGTGGATTCACTGTCAGTCCTATTCCAACCAAATTTTCTCTAGAAATTCTAACCCTCAGTAAAGAATTTTAGGAGCTGGGGGTTAGCTAAGGTTAATCAGAGCTTTTAAGTGAATGAACCTAAGGTTTGGAAGAACCCTAGGAAGCCGAAGAAGTGTAATCTCTTCAATGGGAAGTGTAGCCGAACCCAGTAGCCGTTCCCATTATTCTGACACCTCTAGTGAGTCAGAGGAAGAAATTCCCATGGCTTCAGAGGACATGCAAAATACTGTACCAATGATTGGCATGATGTCAATTCTTGAGGGAGAATATCAGACATCTTTGGAATATGTGAACACCAACCAAAATGAGATACCAATCTACCTAGATGGTCTAAACCGATCAGTGGCCAGACTAAAGAAAGCTTCAGATGCTTACATAGTGCCTAGGCCAGCAGTTTAGTATGCAGGAGGATTTTATATGGACAAGAGAGACATAACACCCTGAAAGTATCAACGAACAAGGGGAAGAAGATAATGCTCATAACCTTAATGCAGAGGGACATGAAGAACAAGTGACCACTCCTAGAGGGAGATCCACTGTTGTTAGGGTTTGGAGAGGAGACTTAGTTCCCCAAGATGACTCCTTAATGGATGTGTATTTGATCAATGGTATGGAGCATCTCCTTAGAGCCCACTCTTCATTATGGGAAGTAGCCCCTAACCCAGTTACTGTCTACGAATTACAAGATCCTAAATTTCCCACCATCATCACATATTTGGACAAAAACCATAGGAGGTACTGGCCTCTAACGGAGTTAGAAAGAGCAGGATTGAAATATCAAATAAGAAGACCAGTTTTCCCAGTGATGCCTAGACCACCTGAAGCAGGAAGAAGATTAAGGCCTATTCAAGTTGCTAAATGCATGAGAAACCATTATGATGGCTCTAGTGAACCCTACAATCATATAGCTGAATTTAAGCAAGTAATCAGAGCCAAACAAGTGGAAGATTTCTTGATCCAATATGAATCTTTTGGTCTAACTTTGACAGGCACAGATTTAGCTTGGTTCCAGCTGTTAGATCCTAATAATTTTCAAAACATGGAACAAGTCTATCAAGAAATGATTGAGAAATTCACTAAATCTTGGATTAAAAACAACTCGTCATCATTGATCCATAGCTTTAAGCAAGCTCCTACAGAGTCAGTGAGATTGGCTGCAAGAAGATTCAAACAATATGTGGATAGATGCCCTGTTGAAGAGAGACCCACTCAAAACAAGATGGTGTCATTGTTTTTGGAAGGGTTAGTGAATGAGTCATTAAGATCTCTAGTATATGTGAAAAGAGTTCAAACTTTGCAAGAATGTATGAAAGAATGTATTGACCTAGAGGACAACCTAGCAGAAGATGTGAAAATACCTCAAGGTAGCGTAAAAAGTGAAGATTTCGCTAGCAGCACATCAAACCCAAAGAACAATGTAGAGGAAATAGCCGACTTAGTAGCAAAGAAGTTGAACGTCCAAGGACAGAGGAACTACCCCAACAACCCAATGAGAGTGCCCATGCTTAGAAGATGTATGCATTGTGGAGGTGATCATTCTTCTCATTTGTGCACTAGGGGAGTAGCCGCACCACCTGCTTATGCTTACAATAGACCACCTGTCCCGGGCCCTCTACAATATTGCAACATAGAACAAAAATACACAAATCACAGCACAGAAAATTGTCCTTACAATAGGCAATCAAGACATGTACAACCTCTCATGAGACCTTATGGATACCCTCACAGAGATCAAGGAGGAGAAGCCTTTAGATATCCCACATATCAGCAGCAGGCACTAGTACCACGACCTTATGCTTATCAAGGTTACACTCAACCACAACCGGCGTTAGGTCAACAACCGCCCCATCCTCAAAATGTTGTCCCAGTGAAAATAGCTCAATTTGAAGAAAACTTAGAGAGAGCAATAGTTCCAGCCACACCATTGATTAGTAATGAACCATATGGCTCATCTTATGACCATAGTCAAGGAGGTTATTCTGCTTATGAGAGCACTATAATTGAATATGGATAGATGTACGAACCATAAACGTATGGCATGGAAGGACCCGATAGTTCCTACGAATATGAGCAGGATTACGTTTCATTGATGTACAAAACTCCCAGAGCACCCATACCCCCCCGACCTATGAATAGACCGCATGTACCTAGAGGACCATGTTACAGATGCGGAGGTGACCATTATATCAGAGAGTGTACATTACCAAACCCACCACCACCACAACGAGTTTGGGAAGGATACTGTAGTGATTGTGGTAAAGAACACCTTTTTAGAGATTGCCCCAAAAACCCCAACAAAGTTAACTCGAATGTGCAGATTAATGTGATAGATGTGGTAGTCGTCAGGGAGTGATAAGGAATACACCGTGCCATTGAAAGCAATAACAAGAGCCAAAGCTAGAGAGACACCAGAAAAAACTGGGGAGAATGATGAAAGTGACAGAGAGGTGAATACACCCACACCTCAAGGAGTGGAAGACTCGGTAGAACCTGCAAAAAGTATCACAAGTTAACGAACAGAGAGATGGAAGAATCGTAGAGATAGGATAAAGGAAAAGAAACTACGGCAACAGATGGAGAAGGAAAAAAATGAACATGATCAAAAGGAAAAACAGAAACTTGAAGAAGAAAATAAAAAAGGAAAGTATAAAAAAGAAGAGGTAGGATCAGTTTTAGCAGATCCCATGCCAAAAGAGTTAGCCATGTGGATTCAGGCATACCAGGCACGAATCAGAGCAGGGCCTACCATTGAACAACATGAAAAAGAATATCCTAGAGGTGACTTAGAGAAAGAAAGGTTGGAGATTTGCAAGAAATTAATTGACGTAGCTCAATAGACCTTAGAAAAACCTGTCTATAGACTACCCAATTCATGAATTCCCGAAAAAGAATTCCAAGAGTGTGTCATCCCTAATGATCCCGAGAAAGGAAAAGAAGGTGAGACACATAATGAAAATCACTGTGAGGATAAAAGAGAAGGATCCATTGTCCCCGAAGTAGATGGATAATGGCCTAAAGACTTGTGGGCAAGAGTCCAAGAAGACAGATGGAAGAAAATGGAAGGAATAGAACCACCCTTTGAAGAGTTAGAAGCAGGAGGTGAAGTAGAACATTCAATACCCGAGCTGAATTCAGAAGGATTATTACCCTTTGACCAAAGTGAAAAGGAGAATGACAGTGAAAAGATCTTGCCAAATTACACAGGAGAATACGAACATAATTCGGAATTATACTGCATTCCTTCAATAAGAAAAAAAGAACAAAACCCATCAATACAAACATCGGACATTATACCACACCTCACAAAGGTAAAAAACCCTTGAACTCTGACATTGGAAGAACTTTTGAAGGTCAAACCACATTTGAAGGAGAAATTAACCGGTCAATTGGAGATCAAGGCGGAAGAGAAGGAGATGCCTGATGAAGCAAACACAGTAAAAATCCCAGTCGATAAGGTTGGAGATTTCAGTGAGGGAGATGACGGAAACACATGCCTTCCAATTACCTATAGGGCTTACACCACTAAAGCTATCTTAGATTCTAGAGCTCGAGTAGGAATCGCTACTAAAGAAATCTGGGAGAAATGGGGAAAACCAGCCCTAAGACCAACACACATGAAGATACAAATGGCAGATGGACACACTGAACAACCCTTGGGATTATTGGAACATGTAATCTTTACCACTTGCGGAGTTGAATTCGAGCATACCTTAGCGATATGTCAATTTGAAAGGGCTAGCAATTATGAAATCATACTTGGAAGACCCTTCATGAGACAGCTAAAGGTAGTGCAAGATTGGGGAAAAGATGCGGTATACTTACAACATGAAGGAACCACCACAAGAATAAATCTCCACACTTACACATATCAGGATGTTCCCCCCTTGCAATGGAATCAGATTCATAAAGAGGAAGATGAGCAGTCGATTCACAGTATAGGTTCAAGTGATCAATCATGCATGAACGAAGACACTCATCTATGGATATGCCAAACTGCGAAAAAGGAGGAGGATAGAAGGAAAGGATGGAAGCAAAGGCAAGGAATCGCGAGATCTTTACAAGGTCCAGCCTATATGCCTCAAATATTCCTAGATGAAGAATTTGAACCTCATGGTTGGATGGAGATTTTAGCCACTCTCGATGTATGTGTAAACGAAGAAGTGATAACCATGAATGAATGCATTGATGAGGAAGGATATGATGTTAGTCTATACGTGGTAGTTCTTCAAGAGGCTGAAGAAGGAGAAGTAATTGAAAAGGAATGGAAAGAGGACTATGAGAGCATTGAAATGGAGCAAGAGCAAATGGAAATAGAAATTGGAAATAGAAATTGGAAATAGAATTGGAAATCAAGAAGTAAGTGTCATAGCTAATGAAATAAATCAAGAACCAACACAGGAAGAAGAGCTTGGATTAGATAAAGCAAAAAATGATGAAGACAACAAGCCTCAAGACCAATTTGAAGTGCCTGCCCACTTCAAAAAATATGAAGTAGAAGAGAGAAAAATTGCTATTCAAATGTCGAAATGAGAAGCACAGCTAGGAATAGCATATGACAATAAAGAGCAAACCAAGAAAATAGTAGTAACCCTGGAGGAAGGAGAAGAAAGATGTACTTTTATAGGTCAAGATGTCTCAATGGAGGAAGAACAAGAGTTAATACGACTCATAAGGGAATATAGGGACGTCTTTGCTTGGACATATAAGGATTTAAAAGGAGTAGATCCTTCTGTATGTGCCCATAGAATCCCTATGACATCTGAAGCTAAACCTTCCAAACAAAGACCGTACACATATAACGATGTTTACTCAGCAAGAATCAAGGAAGAGATCGATAAAATGTTAGATGCTGGATTCATTTATGAGATTGAACACACGGAATGGGTGTCAGCTTTGGTGGTTGTACCAAGAAAGAATGGTAAGTTAAGAGTATGCATTAACCTGGAAAATGTAAATGCCGCCACCATAAGAGATAGTTACCCATTACCCATCACGGATCATCTTTTGGAAAGAGTGGCAGGGAAGGAAGTTTATAGTTTTTTGGATGGCTTTTCAGGGTATAATCAGGTAGCCATTGCCCCTGAGGACCAACATAAAACAGCCTTTGCAAGTGAATGGGGAGTATACGCCTTTAGGGTTATGCCTTTTGGTCTAACCAATGCCCCAGCCACTTTCCAAAGATTGATGTGCCATGTATTCAAGGAGTTCCTGAGAAAGAGTATGGAGGTATATGTGGATGACTTATGCACTTATTCTGCTATACGATCAGAACATATCCCTGAACTAGGAAAGATCGTTGCGAAATGTCAACAATATAGAGTATGCCTCAATCCAGAAAAGTGTGTCTTCATGGTTTGACAAGGAAAGATATTAGGACATATTGTCTCTAAGAATGGAATCTCAACGGATGAAGACAAAATCAAAGTAATTCTGGATTTACCGAGACCAAAGACTGGTAAAGAAGTACAAGCATTTATGGGCATTGTGGATACTACCAAAGATTTATACACATGTATGCCATAATTGCTAGACCTCTTTATGCATTATTGTCTCAATTTAATTGGACAGAAGAATGTGAAAAGGCCTTTAACAAATTAAAGAGTCGATTAAGTTCAGCCCCAATCCTTCGAGTACCTAATTGGAACAAATCATTTCACACTCACGTAGATGCTTCCAAGTTCGCCATTGGTTGCATCCTAGCTCAACTCGCGGATACAGGAAAGTTGGATCACCCCATAGCCTATGCTAGTAGACAGTTGAATCAAGCAGAACGCAATTATACCACGATCAAAAGAGAAGGTCTAGGGATGGTGTACGTTGTGAAGAAGTTTCGACACTACTTACTGGCAAACAAATTCAAATTCTTCATTGATCATCAAGCCCTATTGTACTTAGTCAATAAGCCTTGTAATACAGGACGACTAGTACGATGGTTTCTATTGTTGATGGAATTTGATTTTGAAGTAGTTGTCAAGAAAGGGAATACCCACATTAGAGCAGATCACCTATCAAGAATGACACATGGAGAACCACCCGTAGGAGTACCAGATGATCTGCCTGACACATACCTTTTTAATCTTGAAGTATGTCCCCAATGGGCAGAAAAGTTGATCCCAATACTCACATATGGACCTAAACATGGGATCTCTCCAAACCGAAGTCAAGATTTATGGAAGACTAAAAACCTTCATATCATTGCTAGAAGCCTATATCACCAAGACTCAAGTGGATTACTCATGAGATGCGTGGAAGAGGAGGAACAAGAAATGTGGCTTCAAAAAGCACATGCAAATCAATGGAAAACTCATTTAAATGCAACCGGAACATGGCAAACATTGAAGAGATTAGGCATATATTGGCCAACCATGCAAAGGGATACACATAACTATGTATCAGCTTGCCCAACTTGTCAAGAACGGAATCCAGAAGAGAACTCTATGTTGGAGCAAGTCTATGACAAGCCTAAGTATTGGCTTGAGTCCCACAAAGTCATAGAAAAAGCCTTAAAATGAAGACTATGTAAAGTTCACTTGTGAACTACCTCTTGTAACTTTTGAAGAGTTTACTTAATGTAAAAGTGAAAGAATCTTAAGTGGTTGAGTCCACTTGATCAAGAATGGAAAGAGGAGCCACGAATTCGTGATTTGTGGTAGGTAGAGAATCAAATCAATCATTGATTGATTGGAGAGTGATTGAGGGAAGTTAGCCTCCCAAACTCAACTATAAATAGATGGCAGTTTTAGTTGTGGTTAGAGAGACCTATGTGAAGACCTCCAAGAGCTGAGCTTTATGCCATATCAAGGTGTGATTACAAGGCACACATATGTATCAGTAAGTCATTGTATTGTACAAGCAATATACTTTCATTTTCATGATTATTTGAGTTCATCTTTCCATGTTCTTGTGAAGTGTACTACTCACTGCCATTACTCTTAGTTTTTCTCAGTCAGCTTGTAGAGATGTTTTCTCTAAGCTTGGTGCATCATTTTTAGTTATTTAACTTGGTAAAGTTAGCTCTATAAGTCTACTATATGCTCACAAAGTTTCATGTCATTTGGATGTTGCAATCTTCAGTTATGTTCATTTGAAGTCAACAGGGTCTGTTCATCTTCACTTCTTTGTCAGGTACCCGACTTTTTCACTCATCTTGTCAGAGCCATTTCTCAGTGGTTACTTACCCAAATTCAGTGATTTGAATCTTGTTGGATTTATCTTACTGTCTAGTATAACCATACAAATTTTCATAATCATTGGATTCCTAAATTGTGAGTTATGTTGATATTTTTTCTCACTAGTCTCAAACTGTAGCAGCCCGTGAAAATCGGGATGATGTTATCAGTTGTTAAAACTCATTCTCAGTGTGTGGTTCATTATTTTTTATGAGATTACTCTTGAAAGTTAGCTTTTTAAGTTACCTAGACTTCCCCAAGAGGAATTAAGCTAATTGCTGCTGTGCTCAGAGAATTATGTAAAACACTGGACAGGTGTATGAACCAAGAATAGCAAGTTTTCACCTCTGAATTAACTCCAACTTATCTGTTTTGATCTATCTTTTTGAGAGTGATCTTCCAAGGTACATAGGGTGTCTAATACATCCATTGGCAAGCTAAAAGGGCCCACCATCTACTCCTGGAGTTCATTTGGCTGGTGTAGATCAAGGATTTTGCAACACCTCTTCATCTTCAAACACATACTTATCCATCTCTTCACAGTGGTATCAGAGCAAGGTTGCACAACATGGCAGATGGATTCCCTTCATCAATTGACAAATTGGACAGAGGTAACTACTCAGCTTGGTCATTAAGGATGGAAGCTTATCTCCAAGGTAGAATTTTATATGGTTATGTGGCTGGAGATGAAGTTATGCCAAGTTTCAGGAACAAAAGTCAACCAACACAAGAAGAGCAAGAAAGATTGAGCACATCGTGCTCCAAGGATGCACTTGCAAGGTCTTATCTCCTCAACTCTATCTCAGATTTTTTGTTGCCTCACATTAGAAGTTGTAAGACATCTCAGGAAGTGTGGGATGCACTTGAAGCTTTCTTTTCTTCAAGTACTAAAGCTAGGAAGCATCAACTATGGCTGGATTTCACAACTCTCAAGAAGGCTCCCAAACAAAATGTGACTGATTTTGTCACAAAGCTCAAGGACATAGCGGATCAGTTGGGAAGCATTGGAGAGGTAATCGATGAAGAGCAAATTGTAAGGCAGGTCATCAATGGCTTGAAGGCAGATGACAAGTGGGAAGCATTCACCACAGCTATGGATTTGTACATGGACATGCATGTACCTGATTTCAATACACTCATTGGACAACTACTTACCCAAGAGGCAAAGCTTATCAAAAATGGAGAAAGCTCTAAAGGTAATCAATCTTCAGCTTTATACACTGATAAAAGCAAGTCCAAAGATAACAAAGGAAAGGCAAAGAAAGTGGATGATGAAGCAAGTACATATCAAGCTAACTATGCAGGTAGAGGAAGACATGGCAGAGGTAGAGGAAGAGGAGGTAGACAAGGCAGGGGGAGATCCCAAGACTCCAACCCATGTTCTATTTGTGGACTAACTAATCATACAACTGAAAATTGCTTGAGGAATTCCAGGAATCAAAGAGGCAGAGGATACAATAGAGGAAGTTATGGCTACTCAAGAGGAAGGTTCAACAACTACCATGGCAACTACAACAACTACAATCATCCAAACTATCAAGGAGGCTACAAAGGAAGGAGAGACTACAATAACTACACAGAAGACTCAAACAAAGAGGATTCATTATTGATCATGAACATGGCTATGCCACGAGGTAAATCTGATGAGCATGTTTTCTACATAGATTGAGGTTGTTCAAATCATGTGGCAGGAAATGTGGCACTCCTATCAGATTTAGAAGATCCAAGGAATAAGCATGAGGTACAAACAGGAGATGATACAAAACATCCTGTGGAGAAAATAGGCAATGTCAAAGCACCTAATGGAAACATCAACCTACTCAGTAAGGTACTCTATGTCCCTACCATTACAAAGAATTTGATAAGTGTTGGGCAGATAGTAGAGAAAGGGTTGCAAGTCAGGTTCACAAAAGCAGGATCATTTGTTGAAGATCCAAGTCAAGGATTCAGAAGAATTGCAAAAGGTGAAAAGACAGGTAGATTGTTCACATTTGAATTACAGGACACTAGAAACATTGCTCTCTTTAATTATGGTAGTCAGATACTTACAGAATTGGAAGTATGGCACAAAAGGTTAGCACATATTGGTGAAAGGTCATTAAAGCAAATTTGCAGGGACCAAAGTGTACTTGGACTCCCTAACTTGTCAAAACAACATATGATTTATAAGTGTAGTGCATGTCAATTTGGAAAGTCTCACAGGTTACCATTCATGAAGAAAGGTTATATGCATGGAGATCTCTTGGAGTTGGTTCATATAGATGTATGGGGACCTAGCAAGGAAGCTTCAATATCAGGATCAAGGTATTATGTTTCCTTTATTGATGATTGCAGCAGATGGACTATCCTATTCTTTATGAAACACAAAGATGAAGTTTTTTTTCATGTTTCAAAAGATATTTGGCTCTTGTGGAGAATCAAACAGGTAAATCACTAAAAAGGCTAAGGTCAGATGGAGGGGGAGAATACTTCTCCCATGAGTTTGATTTTTTTCTTCAAGAAAGAGGAATCAAAAGAGAGGTAACTACAAGGTACACTCCTGAGCAAAATGGAGTGGCAGAAAGGAGGAATAGGACAATTGTTGAAGCTGCAAGGTCTATGTTAAATGAAAAGCATTTACCTAATTACTTATGGGCTGAGGCTGTATCTACAGCCACTTACTTGATTAACAGGTTGCCTTCAAAATCCCTTGATGGGATGACTCTATATGAGGCTTGGAATGGAAGAAGACCAAGCTTAAATCATTGTGAAATTTTTGGATGTATTGCTTTTGCTCATGTTCCTTCACAGGTTAGAGGCAAGATGGATCCAAAGGCAGAAAGGTGTGTATTTATTGGATATGACAACAATCAAAAGGGCTACAGGTTATACAACCCTACCAACAAAGGATTCTTGGTAAGCAGAGATGTAATTTTTGATGAGAACAATTCATGGTATGAAGATTCATGCAGGAAGGTCAATTTACCGTATAATCTTGAAGAAGATTTTCCAAAGCTTGGTAGAGAACAATCAAAGATTGAAGAACAAGACACCTCAGAGGATGATGAAGAATCTCACATGGAAAAGATGAAAGCATGGAAGTCTAAAGGTAAAGCAAAATTGCAGGAACTTGGACATGAGGCAGAATCATCACATCATGGCCTAAGAAGATCTATGAGGGAAAAGAAAAAACCAGAAAGGTATGGGTTTGACACCTCATTAGTAACTAAACATTCTATCTACATAGCACAGGACATAAACCAAGAGGAGCCATCATCATTCGAAGAGGCCAAAGCAAAAACAGAATGGAAGCATGCAATGAAGGAAGAGATTGAAGCACTTGAGGAAAACAACACTTGGGATTTGGTGCCCAAGACTTCATCCATGAAGGTAATAGGCTCAAGATGGGTCTATAAACTCAAGAAGAATTCTGATGGTTCAATTAACAGGTATAAGGCAAGGCTTGTGGCAAAAGGCTTTGCACAAACTCAGGGAATTGATTATGAGGAGACTTTCTCTCCTGTGGCAAAGATGCCTACTATTAGGGTTTTGCTTAGTATTGCCTCTTCCAAGAATTGGAAGATACTTCAACTAGATGTAAAGAATGCATTTTTGAATGGTTGGATAACAAAAGAGGCATATATGGCACAACCACCTAGTTTTGAGAATCAAGTTTATCTTGATTATGTGTGTAAACTTAACAAAGCATTGTATGGTCTCAAGCAAGCTCCAAGAGCTTGGAATTTCAGGCTTGTTTCATTCTTGCAGGACAAAGGCTTTCAACCAAGCAAGGCAGATCCTTCACTCTTTATTAAAAAGAGTAATTCTGAGGTCATCTACTTATGTGTATATGTAGATGATATTATATTGACAGGAAATGATGCAGATGGTATGAAGAAGATCAAAGATCAGATGAGAGAAGAGTTCAAGATAAGTTATTGGGTTCACTTACCTACTTCCTAGGTTTGGAAGTTGTCTACAAAGATCATGGTTTGTTTCTCACTCAAAGGAAGTACATTAAGGACATGTTGGAAAAATTCAAGATGCAAGATTGTAAGATTGCAGGTACTCCAATGGAGGTCAATCACAAATTGAGCTCACATGAAGGTGAACTCATAGAGGACATCACATCATATCAAAGTCTAGTGGGTAGTCTCAACTATGCCACATTGACAAGAGTAGATATATGTTACAGTGTGAGTGTGCTAAGTCAATTTATGCACACACCAAGGAAGATAGAAGGAGCACTTCAGGTTATCTTACCTTTGCAGGTTCAAAGCTTATTTCGTGGTCATCCAAGAAACAACCCACAGTTGCTCTCTCTTCTACTGAAGCTGAATATAAAGGTCTTGCCATAGCTACACAAGAAGCTATGTGGATGAAGACATTATTCAAAGATCTTGGATTGGAGTTTGGAACTCCAATTATTTTTGGTGACAATATGAGTTCTATTCATTTGGCTGTTAATCCTATTTTTCATGCAAGGACTAAACATATTGAAGTTCATTATCACTATGGACGAGAAAAGGTTCTAAGCAAAGAGATTCAAATATCATATGTGTCCACTCATCAACAATGTGCAGATATTCTAACCAAAGCATTGGATGGTACAAAGCTTTGCAAATTCAAGGCTATGATTGGTTTGCAGGTAATCTTGGAAGATTGAAGACCTCAAGCATACTTGGCTTGAGGGGGAGCTGTTGGAGCAAGTCTATGACAAGCCTAAGTATTGGCTTGAGTCCCACAAAGTCATAGAAAAAGCCTTAAAATGAAGACTATGTAAAGTTCACTTGTGAACTACCTCTTGTAACTTTTGAAGAGTTTACTTAATGTAAAAGTGAAAGAATCTTAAGTGGTTGAGTCCACTTGATCAAGAATGGAAAGAGGAGCCACGAATTTGTGATTTGTGGTAGGTAGAGAATCAAATCAATCATTGATTGATTGGAGCGTGATTGAGGGAAGTTAGCCTCCCAAACTCAACTATAAATAGATGGCAGTTTTAGTTGTGGTTAGAGAGACCTATGTGAAGACCTCCAAGAGCTGAGCTTTATGCCATATCAAGGTGTGATTACAAGGCACACATATGTATCAGTAAGTCATTGTATTGTACAATCAATATACTTTCATTTTCATGATTATTTGAGTTCATCTTTCCATGTTCTTGTGAAGTGTACTACTCACTGCCATTACTCTTAGTTTTTCTCAGTCAGCTTGCAGAGATGTTTTCTCTGAGCTTGGTGCATCATTTTCAGTGATTTAACTTTGTAAAGTTAGCTCTATAAGTCTACTATATGCTCACAACGTTTCATGTCATTTGGATGTTGCAATCTTCAGTTATGTTCATTTGAAGTCAACAGGGTCTGTTCATCTTCACTTCTTTGTCAGGTACCCGACTTTTTCACTCATCTTGTTAGAGCCATTTCTCAGTGGTTACTTATCAAATTTCAGTGATTTAAAACTTGTTGGATTCATCTTACTGTCTAGTATAACCATACAAATTTTCATAATCATGGGATTCCTAAATGTTGAGTTATCTTGATTTTTCTGCTCACTGGTCTCAAACTGTAGCAGCCCGTGAAAATCGGGATGATGTCATCAGTTGTTAAAACTCATTCTCAGTGTGTGGTTCATTATTTTTGATGAGATTACTCTTGAAAGTTAGCTTTTTAAGTTACCTAGACTTCCCCAAGAGGAATTAAGCTAATTGCTGCTGTGCTCAGAGAATTATGTAAAACACTAGACAGGTGTATGAACCAAGAATAGCAAGTTTTCACCTCTGAGCTAACTCCAACTTATCTGTTTTGATCTATCTTTTTGAGAGTGATCTTCCAAGGTACATAGGGTGTCTAATACATCCATTGGCAAGCTAAAAGGGCCCACCATCTACTCCTGGAGTTCATTTGGCTGGTGTAGATCAAGGATTTTGCAACACCTCTTCATCTTCAAACACATACTTATCCATCTCTTCACACTCTAGTCTATGCTACTCCACTGTAGCACCAAGATGGAGCATGCCTCTGGTAAACTTCTTGAAGACCTAAGAGTACCCAGAAGAAGCTACTCTAGCAAGGAAACGTGCACTTCTAGAACAAAGCAAGGACTATGCCCTCATAGGAAAACAACTCTTTAAGCGAGGAAGAGATAATCATTTACGAATGTGTATTCATGAAGACGAATATCTTGCTCTCTTAGAGATGGCACATACAGGAGCTGTAGGAGGACATTTTTCTGCAGATAAAACTGCAAAAATGATTATCTTTGCAGGAATGTGGTGGCCAACTCTACATCAGGATGGAGCCACATATGTTCAACGTTGTGATACCTGTCAACGAATGAAATATCCAATTAGAAGAGATGAAATGCCACTAAAACCCATGATGAGTGCGAGAGCCTTCACTAAATGGGGAATAGACTTCATAAGACCTATTAGCCCACCAGCTAAAGGATCCCATGCTGAGTACATAATTGTAGCCACAGACTATTTGTCCAAATGGGTTGAAGCCAAAGCGACCAAGAAAAATGATGCAAGGACTACGGCCAAGTTCCTCTTTGAGAACGTTTTCACTAGATTTGGACTGCCGATAGAAATTGTGAGTGATAGAGGCATGCACTTTGTGAATGAAGTGATAGAAGACCTACTGAATGAATTCTTAGTAATTCATAAGAAATCAGCCCCATATCACCCACAAGCCAATGGACAGGCCAAAAGCTTAAACAAAATCTTGTGCACAGTTCTCACTAAAATTGTTAACAATGGTAGATCGGATTGGGATAAAAAATTACATCATGCTTTATGGGCATTCCGAGTAGCCTACAAAACTGCCATAGGAACTACTCCTTTTAACTTAGTGTACGGACAGAATGCTATTTTACCAATTGATTTCTATGCTGCTAAAAGGCAACAGAAGGCATATTTTGATGCTCATATTAAAGATAAAAATTTGAAGGAAGGAGATCTAGTTTTGGTTTATACTCTGAAACAACATGCTAAGAAACTGCAAAAAAGAGGATATGGCCCGTTGATCATCAATCGTATATCTACCAGTGGAGCCATCAATTTAGCAACCCTAGATGGAGAACTATTGCCAAACTATATCAGTGGTTGCCGAGTAAAAAAAATATTTAGAGCCATTGATTGAAGGAATAATGTCACGACTAATAATGGGTAAGAATAGGTGTATAGAGGAAGAAAGAATACGAGAAGAACCTAGACAAGAAGCGCTAGAACGAATCAGGAAACGAAAAGAGTGGATGAGGGAGAGAGATGAGAGATATCGACAAGGAGAAGAACTCATCCCAATGGCTAACTTTAGAGCCACTAAAAACCTAGGATAGCAAACGACGCAACCCTATTTGAATTTGGGTGCTGGATCAAATGAGTACCACTTGGTGGATGTTCTCATCGACACAGGAGCAGCCATAAGTTGTATCAAGTATTCGTTGACCCAGAAGCTCAAGGAAGAATTACGCCCTTCTAACGCACAACTGATTGGAATAGGGGGAAAGATTACCAAATGTATAGGAGAGATTACCTTACCTCTACATCTCGGAAACAACACAATGGAACAAAAACTCTTAGTATGTCACGATCAGGACTTATTAGAGGAGCTCGTGTTAGGTCAAGATTGGATATACGAATATGAAGTGACTATTCAATTGGCCCTAGGACACATCTCGGCCAAGATAGGCCATCGTGAGGTATTCAACATGTTAGATGAACGACCGATCAAAGCCAAAAGCATAGACCCGAGAGCTCATTCCAATGAACTTGATGATGAATGTATGTTAACCCGCACTATGGAACCCCTTTTATCGAGTACTTCATGTGAAGATACACCGAGTCCCGATTGCACACAATCTTCTAATCCATTAAATTACCAGATTAGTGTCTTACCCGATAACAACCTCAGCAAGGAACCAAGCACAAGAGGGACTAGTCAGCAAGACTATCACGAAACTAAACACATTGGAATATACCCTATTCCCTAGACTAGGAAGACTTGGATCAGAAAAGATCAAGTGACGGCATATCTTCAGCAACAGAACCACTATCGACATCAGAAAGAACCACAGAACAAGCATGCAAATCACTTTCAACACCTAGGTCCACAAAGAATTGAGAAAGTATGGATTCCGAAGAAGGTGATAGCCGCCGAGCTGGCCCGAACGCAGATATGGATTCCAAAGTCATGTGCTCAAGTGACAAATATCAGAAAGCACGAGCCAAGGCACAAGGAGAATCAGAATGATCTAAAGGCAAAACGACCGAAGATAAACCACTACAAGACAAAGCAAGAACCCCACCATGCGACACAATTCATTCAAAGATTCGAATGGTAGACCAAGCAAATGCACTACATGAGAAGCCCTACATTCATCAAGAATGTCAGGAATACAGTCTGTCCCAATGGAGTAAAGCAGATTTGGAGGCCGACAGGTAGGACAATCTGCACACACCAACCAAGAAATTCGAGTTGCACACATTGGGAGTCACAAGAATCCAAAGTATGCATGATAGGGCCACATTACAAGTCCAAGCATTCGGCACATTTTTCTTCTATTTTAGGATAGTGAAACACATTTCCCTCTCGGGAAATAGGAGAGCATTTGTACATAATCTAAGAAAATCACTCAAAATTCAATAACCGCTTTGGCTATGAACTAACCTTCCTATTTTCTTTCAGAAAAAAATAAGAATGAAAAAAAAAATCCCAGCCATTACCTTTCTCACACCCACGAGGAAGGGACAACACAATCCACTCGGAGAGTTGCTAAATTCAACAAGGATAAGCGAAAGATGATTCTTGATAGCAGCTTGCCACTGATTTCTGGTATATATTGAGTGCAGATGGCATCATCCAATTCCGAGGCGACGCAAGAGGAGGAGGTCCTACTTCTTCCCTTGGAATCCATCACAAAGGCAAGAGGTCATTGGTTTCTTGATGATCAACCAATGTCCGAGCTTCTTTTTATGGCAACCATCAAGATCATGGATAGGGATCACTACTTTCCTATCATGTCCCAAGATTTCAAGACTATCATACAAGGATTACCGCGCATGACAGATGTCTGGACACAAGCAGGAATTTATGCATTCCTAAGACTGCCAATCTACACACAAGTGATGAATACACTACAGTCCGTATCGAATAAGGTATCAGTCCCAGAGGCAAGAGTACTTGACAAAGTTGGTAACTGGAAAACAATTCAATTCACTCATGAGCTAATTAACAAAGCTTTTGGATGGAATCAAGAGGGACTCACGAATGTCAAAGATGAATGTCATGATCCGAAAAAGAGAACATTTTTGGAAATCAACAGAATGGATATTGAAGACTCTGTTCGCTTAGTGCACCAGCATTTTTGCTTTCCGAGTATGCATAGATACACAGCACCTCAAAAGATTGTTGTGCAACTACTCTCACACGCTATGAGACAAGTGGGAAATAAAGTAAACATGACTCCATATGTTCAAGACCGCCTATTTGAAGCAAAGAAAAAGTGGGGTCAGAAAAAGTTTTTGAATGGTAGTTCGGCCTTGACCCTACTCATTTATGAGGCACTTGACATGAAGAATTGCTTACGCTTGATGCCGACATCAATCGAGCTAGCAAAATATGCCAAGCCAGCGACTGTTCCAAAGAAAAAGAAAACAGCCATATCTATTGAAGAAGTAGGAACCAGTTCAAAGAAACCCATGAGGGGGACTAAGCGCCTAAGAGAGGAAGAAACTCAAGAGACACCACAATCAAAGAGAACACATATATTGCCAAAGATTCCGGTGACACAACAACCAATTACGAAAAGAGACCTCTCTGCAGCCCTGGAAGAAATGCATCAGTATATGCGGGGGCAAGTAAATTTAAACATTCAAGGTCACCATTACAGACAGGCAAGCCAGGAAAAGAAACACAAAGATAAGGAACATACTCCAGAACAATCGGCTAGATACAAAGAACTAGGGTTAGAAGATTCGAGCTCTGATGAAGAATCCAGCCCAGAGAAGGACACCTTAGACACTGATATACGAACTGAAATGAACAACGAAGAATGGATAGAAATAAATCAGGTTGACGTCACACCTGACAATCAACAACAAAAAGCACAGCACCAGGAAATACAAATTGAACAGGAACACTTGATTCAGTTAAATGATCATTCAAAGATAAGCATCAAGGAAGTACCAATAACTAATAAAGATGTAGTGCCACCTATCAAAGAAGAAATACAAACTCCAGTGGACAAGGACTCAGGACTATGACAAAATAAGGAGCCAACCGTGATTGAAGTGTCTGATGATACACCTCAAGGTAAGATTGACCACAAGGAGGCTGAGCCAAGGATCCAACTTCATATTAGGCAACCCCATGATACTACGTTACACGTTGCACAAGGGAAAGATGTTACAACAGGCGAAGAACCTAGTATTCCTACCACATGGTTAAATGTGGATGTAACTCAATTGAAAATTGTTGTCAAGCAAATGATACAAACGGCCATGGACATGCAACAGCAAATGATGGACACAGATGCAGATTACGACAAGGCCATGCGGGAAAAGAATCAATTTCAAATCATGAGTGAGAAATTATCCGCACAGCTCATCCAGGCCCAACAAGAAATTTTAGCTAAGGATACGGAGATAACCGCAGTTAAAGAGCAATGTAATACACTGATGAAATAGCATCATCAGCTCCAGACACAACTTGTGGAATTACAAAGACAACACGAAGCTAGTGAAGCAGACAAGGAGAGGATGAAAACTAGAAGCAATCTGCTCGAAACACAACTTAAGGTGTATATGGAAGAAAACAATAGCTTACGCAACCGCAATAAAGAACTGATGAAGGCATTACTGTATGACCAGCCTATCGAAAAACAAGAGACTACAGCTACTGACCAGAAAGAATTAAGAGATCAGATTGAGAAGTATGTAGAATTGTTGAAGCAAGAGCAGACCTTAAGAGAATAATGGCAACGTAAGTACGTTCAAGAAACCACTGAGCTAAAAAAGAAGCTGAATACGGCCAATGGAAAACTCGCATAATTCTCCAATAAAAGAGCAGATGGCAGACCCATGTGATGATCATCCCATGCCATACACTCCAGAAATAGGTCAAAAGGAATGGGCACTATTGGTGTCCCGGTTGATAGAGAATTTTGAAAATGAAGTGATCAAAGTAATGAAGGAGGCAAAAATAAAGGGCAAAGACTTGGAAACCATATTGAAGCCTTTCAACATTCCGTACGGATTATTGAAAGGAAGACAAGGCAATACATAAAGAAGACCACACAAAAAAATCCAGACGACCAATTGCATTTTAAAGATAACACATTCAATTATACTCAATAAGAATTTGAAGTTGCACAGCCTATATGGAGAAGAAAATTTTTGGAGAAAAATCCTACATTGCGGGTGCACTGGCAAGCAACACCATACTTATTATAGGTAAATCCTTCATTTTGCCCAACACCACGTCGTCGTGAAGCAAGAGAATTTTTGGATATGCAAAAGAATGGTGTTATCAATAAATAGTGGTTGAATTATCCGCTACTTCCACGCCCACCCCATAATTATCTACCAACGGAAGATTACATGGTAAAAACAATCGAATTTTGGCTACACTGTTACGCCACAGTCCCCGATTTAACAATCAAAATGACAAATAAAATCCTCAGCATGATTCTTACATTTTTGAAGGTGTTCAAGCACGCGGCATATACATTTTTGAATTTCATTGGCATTAACCAGGGAACAGATATTCTCGTGTTTGACTTATCTGTTATGCCTAGCTGACCCACAATAATGGCTTATTATTCTAGGTTGATGTTTCTACCGAGTACATATATGCAAACATTTGAAGAAGCCTTTTTCACAGGGTTTTTTGAAATTGATTCAGAAATCTTTTTAAAGATGTCATCCAACTTGAATGCCAGATTAGTGGCATATGAGCTAAGCTTCTTCGCTGACCATAGACAGTCGCCAAATGATGGTGTAAAAGTAGAACACTGGAAGCAACTCATGATACGTGAAGCTAATCTGCTTAATGAAACAGAGCAAAAAGTGTACAGAACATACTCCCGTCGACTTCCAAAGCCTGTCAGGGACGACAGAGTTCAGGAGGGGAGCAGTGTTGAGGGAGAGTCTAGCAAAAAGAAGAAAAGAAGAAGACAAAGAAAGAAGCTTCACTAAAAGGTCATATTTGAAGATACATCTCTGCAAGAAGCCCCGCAAGGGCGCAACACCCATCTCTACACAGAGCCCCACAGGGGCACACATCAAGAAAGAGCACGTAGGTCGGAAGGAGGAACCAGGGCCAGGAAAGTATGCATGAAGATGTGCAAGAAGATATCCAGCGGTTCCGAAACCACAAGAAGGTCCTTCAACATCTGGGTCTTTGGAAGGTCCAGATCGAAGGCTGAAGGACCACATCCTCATACCTTCCACTGGTGGCATGCGTGGCAGCCCGACTTAACATAGCAACCCAGAATTAAAGAGGTTATTGGTGAGCTAGACTACGAACATCAGGTAGTCCATCTCCATGGGTTGCGGGCGAGCAAAAGAAAAGAATAGGCAACACGAATGCATCAGGCCCAGAGGATGTAAAAGAAGAATCAAGAAGAGGCCATCAAAACTGAACACTTGTTTAACAAGCAGGTAGAACTGACCAAGAGATGCATGTGGACAACAAGTGACAGAAGTAAAGCATGTCAAGGGACGATAGAGACAAAGAGGGGGAGAGTGTTGCAGAGCTAAGAAGAGCACAAGGCAGAGAAAAAGAAGGGCCCCAAAATTTTTCCGATTTGGACACCTTATTTTTGTATCATAATCAGTTTGTAACATATTTTCCATTGTAAATGCACTAGAGGAGTCCTCTAGATGCATACCCATGAAGTTTAGTAGCTTACCCATTTAAATTAGTAGGAAATTAGCCTTTTAATGAATAAAGTGCTGGTCTCTTGTGTGAAAGGACCATTTTTAGGGCACATGTATTTAAGTCAATTTGTGACTCTTTGCAAAGACTTTTTGTCATTGTGAGAATCAAGAGCACAGAATTTCGAATTTGTGTCTTCTCTTCTCTGTATCATCTTCTTTGTGAGCTTGTATGCATGTGTGTTGCTTGAAAAGAGTGTTAGGAAGTGTTGTCTATCCATGAAAGTGTTTGTTTGCTGTTGTTAAGGTGTGTGTGAAGTGTAGGAAGTGCTGAAGTGTAGGAAGGTCATTCCCGTGACTCAATATTTTGCTCATAACTTGAAGTAGAAGCATCAGAATTGAGTGAAAATAACACCATTGGATGCATCTTTTCAAGAGCTTCGAAACGCATATGCTATTTGCTATATTCGGAGTTTGAAGCTGAGAGAAAAGCTCAATTTACTGTTGGCTGCTACTCCAAGTATCGTGACACCATGACTGATAGTTGAAGCTTGTTTGGAATAGTCTTTGCCTTGTTTGCACTCTTTGGGAAACTCATTTGCATTGATCATCATTTGAATGCATGTCCTCATACACTCGGCTAGGTTTTGATACTCCTCGGATTGATAAATAAAGCGTGAATCCCCACTATATGCACTTGAGGGGGATCGAGGGATAGTCTCTTTCTCCACAAGTCCCTAGGATTGTCCTTAGGTACACAACACACATGCGTGGTGAGATATGAAGAATGGCATACCACAAGGAAATTAGCTAAAGCACTTCTAACGAACAATTTTTTGGTCTTGGAAACTAGCTTCTTCATCAACATTTCCACTCCATCTTATAACACCGACATGGTGATCTTCCTCGAGCCACATCTTGGTGCGCCAAGATCTTATCAAAGTGATTTTTATCTCATTTTGAAGCTAGATGTGGGAAAGTTTAAGCATGTCAGAATCTCTCTTCACTTATTCATCAAGAACTTAGCAATCGCTCTCGAGCCTTATTTTCAACCATTTGATGTCCAAATTCACTTTTCTCACTTGGATTGGCATCATAGATTTGATATATAAGTATTGCACCACTTCTATTTGACTAGAAAGGACTAATGAAGATCAAAAGTTGATCAGATTTGCTTAGTTTTGGTATTTTTGGCTATTACCACTTGCTTTTGGCATTATTTTCATTGGTTTTTGGTGCTAACACCCTCCTCAGACCAACTGGATATTTTGAATTTTTTTCCACCCTAGAGAGGAATCCAAATCAAAGCCTCGATACTTACAAGATCACTTCAAACTCGCTTTGAAAAGCTTGGATTGTATCAGGAAAGTGATGTTCTAGTGTCATTTCACTTTCTCTTGCTTTATAAAGTTTACAATCTAGTTATTTAATTGGGGGGGAGTCAAACATGGAAGCTAAGGGAAAAGAACCTTTAGAATATACTTCTCTTACTAGGGAGCAAAATCTAGAGGATTTAGATCATAGGAGGAAAAGGGTTGAGCAAGAACAAGAGGAAGAATATTCCTATATGGAGCATCAGGATGAGTCTGAGTCACATAAATAATTCAATGAGTTCAAAGACCAAAGCCATTAGGGAAAAACATGAATCTTGCATGGACCTTTTAGATTAAAGAGTGATTAGTGATGGACCAATTAGAAGAGGGTGGTTGCCACAATATATGCCCTATAAAATACTAGGTTGACGGGGGGAGAGGGGACATATTTCTCCCTTTAATGAGATACCCCTAAAGAGAGAAAGAGCTGAAAAAATGACTTTCTTCAAAAATACTCAAAAAAGAGTTATTTCCCTCTTAAAGCTCAGATTTTCATACCCAAGTCCCAAAAAGTCATCTTTTTCCGCTACTTTGTCTCTGTAGCACACCATTGAAACCGTTGTTTCTATATTCCAACCTACCTTCATCTCCTATCTCGAACTACTATTGTAGCTTGAAGACCTTCAACTTCAATGGCAACATATAAAGCTTCTAGGCAACCAAAAGATGAAGTCCACACATTAAGATTTCACAATATCAAAGCTATTGATGGACAATGGCTATCAGAAGAGTACCCCAAAGGTGCATGGGTGTACATGCAACCCTCTAGAGTTGGGTCTCATCGAGTTAGAGATCGTCGGAACTTGGTTCTTCATTGGAAGGGAAAGATACTTGGCTTCAAGAAGCACAAATACAATGGGATGGTTGCTATTGTACAACATGTTTTTACAATGGTAACTATGAAACTCAAAAATTGCATACGAATGAGATATCTTGTGAATTGTAAGTATTACTCTATAATATTGTATGTTTTATAGTATTGAATATATTTATGAACTATTTAGATATGCTTTTGTTGGTTTTAGATAAAATTCCTTATACTTTGGTGGAAGAGCAACCACTTCATAGTCTTATAAGTACTTTCGAGGCATTGCATGCAGATATTGGTGCACTAGTCTTTCCAAAAATATCTCCTGCATAACTTTACCATGATCGAGTTTTCTTTTACATGCATAGATATGTTGTACCCTCTATAATGAATGGTTTTGGAAGGTTAGAGAGAATTGAAGTACATTCTCTTCATAGCTTGGAGGTGGCCAAAACCTGATATATGGTCCATATCATCTTTGAAACACAAGATGGTAATGGATATACCTAATTCTTTGAAATTTACAAAAGTTTCTAGATCTGTAGGTTTGCATTGGTCTTTTCCCATCCATTCTTTTGTATATTTATTTCAAGGATTCTCATTTCAAGAAACTTCCACCATGTTCATGTGTAAAGATATCACATATGAGCAAGTCAAAAGGCTTCTAGGTAAAAATTGGGGTTTGATAGAAGGAATTGCAAAAGGTGCTAAATATCTTTGTAAAATATGTGGAACATGTATAGGATTTTGATATTTGAAACAAAGTACTTCATTATGCATTAGATTCTACTATGATCTTTGGATGTGCAAACTTAGCCAATGGATACCATTTCAAAGTTTAGAGGGATCTTTACATTCATTTGAAATAAGGTTTAAATTGTCCAACAATGAAATAGAAACTATTTTAGTGAATCATCATTGGACCTTGGCTAATCTAAGAGAACACTTGGTGATTATGGGGTTTGAGGGAGTAACTCAATCCAAATTCAAAATACAAGGACATAAGGTGAGAAATGTTTTGTGCCTTTGTAAAAGTAATCTTTTCATTATTTCTCTTTTTAGTTTTATAATCTCAATTTGTTGTAAATTGATTATAGATGGGAAGAAGATTGGAATACAAAATGAAAGTCCCTCTAGATTGGAGTAAAGATGGAGCTGAACTCTCATTGTCATAGTTCTTTTGCAACCTCATGATGTCACTTTTTGGGTCCTAGTCATTGTACCTCATGGTTTTTTCACTTTCAAGAAACTTGGAAAACTTAGGATAAACAATACTTGATAGATATTATATATACACTACAAGGAATATGGGTGCATAGCGATGGTTAACATGACACAATTTTATCACTATATAATTGCATAAAGCATTGCAACAAGCATTAAGTGCGCAACACCGGTTAAATGACAAAAACTTTGACATTCTTATCGATGTGTGAAGCGATAGGTATTGCGACAAATTACATTGAGCATCGCTGATATAAAAAACATCACATAAACGATGCTAAACTGTGTTGCATAAATGAAGCTAATTAGCGTTGCTTATGCGACACTATCTAGAGACAAATTTACGATGGTTTAGCATTGCTCACACAAACACTTTTTGACGAAAAAAATAAAAATATTGGAGGCTCTTTGATCGGCATCTATATGCATCCGATCGAAGAGCTCTCCAACATTCACAATTGCACTACGCTTACGAGCTGATACAATCCCTTGATGAATTGTTGTTTTATCTAGTCTCTATCTTATTGTCTGTCTCTCTGTTTCTCTCCTTTCTACCTCTTTCTCTCTTTGAATTATCTCTCTTTCTCTCTCTCTCTTTCTCTCTCTCTCTCTCTCTATTGCACGTTATTCAAGAAGTTAACCAAGCAAAAAATATGGCTAACTATTGTAAGTACAATTTCCATTCTTTGTATATCATTTGAACTGTGTTATTTTCATTAATTAGCATACTCACACTTATTGATATGCACATATACACTTATACATGAAGACGCACGTTCACACATATACACATACACATGCACATACACACACATATATACACACACATACATGTGCACAGACACTTACACATACACATATGCACACACATACACATGCATATGTGCAAAAATTTCTACAAACACATAAAAATACTTGCATGCATGCATTATTGCATATATACATTCACATTAACACATACTTAAATACATATATATGCACATCCACATGCATCCAAATCTACATGCATGCATATACATACACTTGTATATGTTCATACACATACACATACATATGCACATACGTACATATTCACAAACACATATATATACATATATATGCACACACATATGCGCACACACACATGCACAAACATACATATACATGCACATACACACATATACACATACATTTACACATATACATGCACATACATATACACACACATACACATGCACATGCACATACACATGCATATGCATATACACTTACACATGCACATGCACATACATACATATAAACACAAATACACATCCACATGCACATGCACATGAACATGCACATGCACATACACATACATACGCATATACACTTACACATGCACATGCACATACATGCATATACACATATACATATGTACATACATACATATACACACACATACACACATATACATGCACATACATACATACACATACGATTCACCATCAGATACTGATACATCAACATTTGTAAGAGAAATTAGAATCATTGTACATGATAATGATACTAATCTTCTTGATGAAGATGATAATACTCTACATGCTAATTCTATTGATGATGAAGAGGAATTACCAAAACTTGATATTAGTCCGTCAATAGATGATGTCATTCATGAGAACACAGATTTAACAATAGAAGAAATAAATGAAATCACTAAGGATAATGAAGATGAGACTATATTGATGTCTTATCAAAATGATGGTAATAATGAAAACATATGAGTAGATTAGATAGTAGATCCTACTCTAGTTATCGATCAATAACTTGAATCATTTGAATGGATATCAGATAATAGATTCTTCTTTATTCAACTAGAATATTGGTGAATCCAACTAGAGAGATGAAATCATGTTCTTTTAAGTAAGAACATTAAGCTCGGGGTTTGCCTAAAATTCTATATATAGCTTTATTTTCAAGGAGCAAATGTTTGTCATGTATGTATGCATATGTGTGTGTATTCATGTGTATTATATGTATACATGTGTTAGTATGCACCTACATGTGTTAGTATGCACACGTGTATGTATGCATATGCATTTATGTATTATATGCAAGTGTGTTTATAATTGTGTATGCATGTAAGCATGTATATGTGATCTGTATATATGTATATGTGTATATGTGTAAATGTGTAAATGTAAATATGTATGCATGTATATGTATACATGTGTGCATATAGGCATGTATGTGTGATGCATAAGAATCTACTCAATCATTTTATAATTATGTCTGTGTATTTACATGATGTGTATGTATCTTCATACATATTATGATCCTCTTTGATTCGAGTAGCTATATATAGAGGCATAAGGTTGGGAGGAGAGACATCTTTCTAGTAGGTGGTGGGAGGAATAGATGCAATGTGTACATATACTTCAACCATATGGCTAAAAGGCTTAATTAGGGCTTCTAAATTAAGGTTTGTAAAACCCTAATATCAAAATTAGTGTTTCCAAATTAGAGTTTTTGAAATAGGGTTTTTGAATTACGATATATATATATATATATATATATATATATATATATATATATATATATATATATATATATATATATATATATATATATATATATATATATATATATATATATATATATATATATATAGTGTGTGTGTGTGTATGTATATATATATATATATATATATATATATATATATATATATATATATATATATATATATATATATATATATATATATATATATATATATATATAGTGTGTGTGTGTGTGTGTATGTGTGTGTATGCATGTGTATCTATATGTGTGTATGCATGTGTATGTGTATATATGTATGTATATATGATTATGTGAATCTATGTATGTGTACATATGATTATGTATGTGTACATATGATTATGTATGTGTATGTGTATGTGAGTATGTGTTTGTGTCTATATGTGTATTCATTATATGTGTGTATCTGCATGCATGTGTATGTGTGTGTGTAAATGTGCATGTATGTGTGTGTGTGTGTAAATGTGCATGTATGTGTGTGTGTAAATGTGCATGTATGTGTGTGTGTAAATGTGCATGTATGTGTGTGTATGTGTAAATGTGCATGTATGTGTGTGTGTTTGTAAATGTGCATGTATGTGTGTGTATGGATGTGTATGTGTGTGTATGTGTGTATGTGTACCTTCGGTCGCACTCCTTTCTCTCTCTCTCTCTCTCTCATATACATACATACATACATACATCTATAAACACACATATGCATATCCACACACACACACACACACACACACACACACACACACACACACATATATATATATATATATATATATATATATATATATATATATATATATATATATATATATATATATATATATATATATATATATATATATATATATATATATATATATACATACACACATACACATGTATGCATGTGACCTGATGTGCGTGTACGTTTGTGTATATATGTGTATATTATGTATGTATATATATATATATATATATATATATATATATATATATATATATTTATATATATATATATATATATATATATATATATATATATATATATATATATATATATATATATATGTATGTGTGTGTGTGTGTGTATATATATATATATATATATATATATATATTTACACGTATAAATATAACAAATAAAAGCAATGCATACTATGCATTATCACAACGATGAGCCATAAGTGTTTGCATCTCTTTTAGACACCACTAATGCAACCACCCAGTCCCAAATTCTATCCCAAGTGAACTAAGTACATATTGTTTATCCCTCTCATCATGCTCACTACAAAAATAAAAAAAATCATGTGAATAAAACATAAGATATTTATTTCAATTTATATGTAAAAGTTATACTTACTTGCACTCCAAGTTGACAAGGCACAGGCAGGAGTCATATAATGCTCGAATTCTTCTCTTGAACTCCAATCCATTCCCTATATACACTATTGCCCTCTGGCTCTATATTGCACTCCATCCCTAGGGTGCCTATGGATGTCATCATAGGCACTTGTGCTCTTCTCTCATGATCTAGAGGTGGTATAGGTGTCCTAAAAATAGATAGATAAAAATAAATACAAATATGTGTTATAATATCATTAAAAAAATGTGAAAAAACATACCTATGAGAAGATACTTCTCTTCCTGCATGTGGAGCCATAGAAGAGCCCACTGGGTAAGCATCTGGATTGTAAAATCCAACTCATCATCATGCATCTTTGAGTACCCGTGCATGATGATCCCTAAGGTATTAGGCAAAACTCTTGCTCTCATAAGACTTTTTATGAGAGTGAGTTTCGCCTTTCTCTCTCTACTAGGATCCATAATATCTGTACATATAAAACAAAATGGGGTAGAAATCAATATATGTATGTGTACATATGTATGCATGTATATGTATGTGTGTGTATATGTATGTGTATGTATATGTATATGTGTATGCATGTGTATGTGTGCACTGTGTATGCATGCGTACGTATATATGCATGTGTATGTATGTGTGTATGTTTGTGAGCAGGTATGCATGTGACCTAATGTGTGTATACGTATATGTATGTGTGTGTGTGCATGTGTATGCATGCATATGTGTGTTGTTAGACTCAAGAAATGACAGGCAGGAGATGGTTAAACCACACCCTAAGAGGGAGGATTAGGAAGTAATCCTCAACCATGGCTTTTGGGGCAAGTGGTTAGCCCATCATACTCCTAGCCGGTATGTCATGACTTCAAATCCCACAATTGGTATCAAAGCTAAGGAAGTAGACTTGGGCAAGGCGGATGGAAGGCGCGCACGTTGATTTCAAAGGTGAGTTTAACAAAGATTTGAGTGTATCTCCCAATCGATGGGTTCGATTTAGATATGTATCATACCCTTGAAAATATCTCGGAACGAGCGTTCCAATGGAAGCAATAGATTGAGGATCCAAGATACCTAGCATGGGTGAGAGTCAGGTTCAAGATACTGTGTTGAGAACAAGGGGCTCAAGAGACCAAGGTTGCGAACAAGGCAAGTCCATAGGCAAGTGGCCAAGAAGCAGAAAGGCAAGGTTCTAGAGACCAAGGTTGAGAGCAAGGGTTCCAGAGAACAAGGTTGAGAACAAGATGGTTCAAGAAACTGTGCAAGGTTGAGAACATCAATTCAAGGGGAGATCAAGGATTGATCATTGAGGACAATGATCTCTAGAAGGGGAAGAGAGTGTTAGACTCAAGAAATGATAGGTAGGAGATAGTTGAACCCTAAGAGGGAGGATTAGGAAGTAATCCTCAACCATGGCTTTTGGGGCAAGTGGTTAGCCCATCATACTCCTAGCCAGTAGGTCATGAGTTCAAATCCCACAATTAATGTGAGAAGTGGAGAATGACATGCCTAGGACTCACCTCCCAGCCTATTTATAGCCCTTGCATAGTCACCATCTAGAGTTCTCTCTAAGGTCCCTCTACTCATCTGGCCATCATGAGTAGATATCTCGTATGAACTCTCTGGCTTTTGGCCTTGGGTATCCCCCGAGCAAGGAACTTCTCATTCCTCCAAGCATGTACATCTCTGGAATATAACACTCTCTCTCCCTTCTAAAGATCATTGTCCTCAATGATATAGAAGGAGCTACAAACCTCGGAATCAAAATCTTTGATTCCAAATAATAAGAGTAGAGTGTACTAGATGTCTAAAATACTAGATAATCAAAAAGTGGAAAACTCGCCTCTCTACATCCTATCTAGCATTTCCATCCATAAATAGTAGTCCTTGCCTTGGGCATACTATAGGAATCCCTGTGAGGCCGAATGAGTCCATATGTGCGTAGCATATAGTACTCGGAATATCCTCATACTCCCTATGCCTAGACCTTGACCACTAACTTGTGACGGCTTGTCACCTATAGAGACCTCGGCAGCTTGCCCTTGTCTCCCTGAAATAACCATTGACAGCTTGTCATATGGTATAATAATGAAAAATCACTTACTCCACTAGAGTAATGAAAAAAAATACTATGCTCATCCAAAACAATTTGACTTTGTCACAATCTTTGTGGAAAAATACTATAAATAAATGGAAATCTTTTCCAAATAGTGCTTAATCTCTAAGATCAATTAAATCTGCTTGATTTACTCACTAAAATGGAATGAAACTCAACAAAGTTTCATGATGATCCAAACTGTGAATCCATAATGTAAGTCCACTAAATACACTGATCCAAATTGTGAATCTGTGAATCCCAGATATATAATGAGAACCATAATGTAAGTCCACTAAATACACTAAAAAATGGTAAGTAGATGTGTGCACACCCGTAGCCCACTAGGCTAAGCATATGCTCACCTCATACACACTATGTATGAACCATGGCCTATTCTTAGGTATATCAAATAAAGTAGTACGTACTCTGTGAATTTCTTCTCAATGCAATTGCCTATTCATAGTTATTATGTGCAAACCTTGCCTTTCCGCTTCTAGGCTACTTGCCCGCAGACTTGCCTTGTTTGCGATCACATACAGAGTGACTGCCTCAACTGCCCCTCTGTTGTATAATAATATGAAGATCATATGAATAAACTCCAAATCATATCAAAAATATAATCTCAGAGACTTCTCTCCCATACCATATGTCCTACACCTAGGTAGAATACAAAGTTTGATGTCCCATACCACCAAACTTTATACCCCACATAGATGTGTGTATGAGATTAAAGTCGAACACTTCTCTCAAAAAAATACAAGAATAGATCGGTGAGTACTCACAACCATAAATAATAATAAATGAAATCATGAAGTGTTTCCTTCCCTCGATGGAAAGAACATATTCATTCCTATGACTCTATCACTCATAACTATCTCGAGACATGAGAAACTATTTCATAAATCAACTCAACTAGAGTTGTGAAGGATGCGGCTTGCATCAAATATCAACTCATGTGACTTGAGTCAAAGATTAACTCACAAGAAATTGGAATTTACACAACTTGTATGAATCCAATTATATGAAATGAGAACAACTAGCAAAGTTCTTCTTGCCACTATATATACTCTTGAAAATTTTGACAGAGTCTCCTCTGTCCTACTGAGAATGGTCACCATAAACCAATGCTCAAAAAACAAGTATCTAGGGCATATCTAGCCCATGGTGATCACACCGTCTCAAAAAAATATCATAAAAAACCTGTGAAAAGTCTTTTCCTTTCAACAATGTCTCCTGCATAAACAATTTCCAACGACAGTAGATTAAGTCTTAATTTTTGCTAACTTTTGCTCATCCAAAATCTATGAAATTCTCTAGCCTTTTGTAGCTTTTCTCAAGCTTTCATTGGTAACAAAAATCACTTGATTTGGATATTTGCGTAGAGTTTTATGACCATTTTACTAGAAGGGTCCAACACTTGACGACCAACTCTGAGTATGTATAGGGTCATATCCTTGAAGCCCTTAGACTAATTAAACAAACTCCAAATTCTATATTCCTTGTGCCCTAATCTAGATCAACTTATCTAGTTTTATATCACAAGGTTTCAATTCAAAATTCAGTACAATACTTATTCAAAAGTATCATTCTATCTCTGCTACACCTGCGCTTAGGTGAGCCTAGAAACAATGCTGCTGCACTTTTATAATATATTTTAACTATGAAGATAAATTCTAAAATCCATGAATTTTGAGTACTTGAAAATTGGTCAGCTTAAAGATAAGTCTATGAGATAATTGCCCTCCAAATTTCAATAAATTTAGGCATTCCCACAAAGAGTAACATCCAAAGCTCTATGAGGTTGCTACCTCACTAACTATTTGCTCGATCATTTTTTTTTTACTTTAAAATGACGAGATATGTTAATCCTTATGATAAATAAACTCATTCATTATTTTGGATGGATTATGACATGGATATATATCCATGCATATTATGATCATCTAGATGAATGCAACCCAATTAACCTTCCAAATCATCTAGTGGAAAAGTCAACTCTTTACATAGTATCCACCTTTCAGTGAAAATGAGTATCTCTGGACGTCATTCTATTCATTGTGCTTCTTGCACATTCATTAATCTCATCAAAACCAGTCACATACAAGCACTTAATACTTGTATTGATGATCATAACCATAGCACTCTCATGCGGACTCGAGATAAACGTCTATATCAAGTACATAGAAACAATTTATGTGCTCATGTGTTACTAGTCAAAAACACATCTTAGTTGTTCTTGATGTATATTCCTTGTACTTTACTCTCTAAAGGCACAATTAGCCTATGCATGATACCTCTATCACATACCTCATGCTCACCCTAACTCTTCGTGGTGATACATAAAAGTGATCTTCTATAAACAGAAAATGCATCATGCATTTCAACTTTCTAGCAATCATATCGTCTATGTATACATGTATTCACTCATGCATCTTCTTCTCTACTTCAATCAATTTATATGCTTTTAGCTATGTAGACATAAGACTTCCTCTCTTACACAACACAACATCACTCTAGTTCTCACATGGCATATAACGCCATGTGGATACGAAATTTTCGGCAGCATTTCGCCAGGAAAATGAAGCCTGAAAAAAAAATAACCATTACAATGATAGGCATCAGCCTTGTGGTTGGCAAACCACTTTCTTTACTCCAAAAACCTACAAATAAGAAACTTTTCCACAATGTGTTGTTGGGCACTACACACCCTCATTACAATGTCTTTTTCTGCCTTCAATACCTGCAAAAGATTCTAAAACACACAAACAAGGTTTGTGCATGCTTTTATGAATCAACATAAGTTAGTGTAACTTCATGTGCATAGATAAATTCATGTAAAAACTAGCTTTCATGCACATTCCAATGTTGATTTCATAAAATTGGAAGAAAATACAATGCAAAATTATAAACTTTGATGCAAGAAGTATTCAAATGAATTTATTTGAGAGAAAAAATATGATGCAAATGTATGAAAAGCAATTCATTCCTATCCAAGATGGTTCAAAATATGATTAGGAATGCTTAATTATCATAATTGGACACTCAAATGACTCAAAAAGAGTTTCTCGTCAGTCAACAGCCATTTAAAAGCTTGTGCAGAGATCGCTTCCAATGGTCAAAATATATTATGTTGTAGTCAAAAGAAAGAGTTTGAAGTGTAGAATCTATACCAAGTTGAATTTCTTGATTTGGAGCTTCCATTAGGAAGTTATGGCCAAAACAATGGAGCTAGGTGAGTGGATAGCATACCTCTTTGAAGAAGTATGAAGAGAATTAAATACTCTCTCCAGGTGGTTTTTGATTATCCAATGATAGTGTGTGAATCAGATCAATGTCCTCAAAATGTCTCCTATCTTGGTTCTAGAGGTACTTCCGCGTACAAAAAACTTTGTTCAAGAGCATCTTAGCTCTTCGGAGGTTATCAGATTCCACTCGTGATACTAGAAATTGGGAACCAAATAGAGTCATGCTATCTAATTCTAGTAGCCCACTTCCAATCTTTACTGATGTGCAAAAGGGTTTCACCTTCTTCCACCCCTTCCATAGGGAGCACACAAGGTCCGAAGCCTTAGGAACAACTAGGAACAGAGAGAACAAGAGAGTGATTCAATTAAGCTCAATGAAAGAATGTATGTTACTATTTCTAAAAATAAGCTTGACCCAAAAAGATATCTCATTATTCCAAGCTTTAGTCATGCATTCGGCCACCATCTTGCTGGTCAAGGCTTCCACGTCCAAAATACTCAATCCTCTTCGATTGGGATCCCTCATCTAGGGGAAGTATCGACAAATCCTTTCCAACTTCAACAACTCATTGCATGGCCTCCAACATGCCAAGAAGTAGATGACACGTGAGATAAGGAACATGTTGAATCTTGATCATCGCCGCATACTTATCCACATAAATTTCCATACCCTTCTAGTGACTGTTGGCAGTCAAGGAACTGAAGGACTCACAAGACAAGGAAGTCAACGAAGGGAGTCGGACAGAAGAGAAGGTACAAGCAGACAGAGTAGTCAAAGAAGATCGGGCAAGTAGGCCATTATTTTTTCAGGAAGCTAAAGCATATCAAAGAGGTGGACACATAAGGAGAAGGAGCAAGTAGGGAGCTCGAAGATGTATATGTCAAATCGTTAGAGGAAATCCCTACAAAAATAGTGATTTTCATCACTAAAAGCCATTGTAAATACCATTTCATATTTCTGTAGCTCCATTTTGTGCAAGCCAAGGAGTCCTTGAGCTTGAGGAGCATTAGAAGTAGCTACCTACCAGTTTTCATAATTTTTAGACTCCATTTGAGCCTTCAAATGGGACCTAGAACCTAATTTTTAACTAGGCCGGACACTAGGTCTAGACACGGCCAAAACCTAGTCAAAAACTATAAATAGAGCTAGAGAGCTCATTTTTGGGGCTAGCTTGTAATTGATTTGAACTTGTATGAGCATTTTGGAAGTAATCTAAAGAACTCCATCGCTTCTCTCTCTTTGTCTTACCTTGTATGCGCGTGTGTGTGTATGTGTGTGCATGTTTGTGTGCTTCTCACTCACGCACTTGTGCCTTCACTTGCTCGAGGTCATCATAACATCCTCATGTCTTCCCGGATTGACATTAAAGGAGGTGCTACTCATCACTGAGCTACACCAAATTTTGGCGCCGTTGCCGAGGATCCAGCTTTGAGGACGAGCGTGTGATGGTAAGACGTAGAATTGAGATGTTGGCATTCTAGGTAATTCCTTTACTTTTCTTATTTTTCTCTTTCTTACCTCACCATCATCATCACCATCATCATCCTCACCATATCCGATCTCCATCTCCATCATCGCGAAAAATTTCAGTTTTTTTATCATATCACCTTCTCCCTTCCATTTCCTTCATTCCACTTGTGAGAGAGAGCGAAAGAGCGAATAGTGTGCATTGTTTTTCTGTCTGTTTTGTGAGTGATCTTGCAGGTACAGCTGTATCATCCCCTCCAGCATGCTGCGCAGGTACGGACAAGCTCGAAACTGTCTCTGTGTCACAGACCTCTGTCGATCGCGATCGACAGAAAAATCGCTCATTTGGTAAAACAAAGCACACCACAATGACATGCACAAGGAGCACATTCCAAATCACTAGAAAAAACTAAAAAATTCCGTGTTTTTCTGTCAGTCGCGATTGACACCGTCGATCGCGACCGACAGCCACGATCGACAGATTCTGTCGATCGCGACCGACAGAGACGACCGACTGACCCTATCAATCACGATTGACACCGTCGATCGCGATCGACTGAATTTTGACGATTGACTGAATTTCTCGCGTTGCCACATGTCCATCGCGACGGACACATCCCCGATCGACTGAAATCACGGCGAAAATCCCAGAAAAAGTGTCGATTGCGATTGACACCATCGATCGCGATTGACAGGACCCACGACCGACTCTGTCGATCGCAATTGACACTGTCAATTGCGACTGACATGTCGATCGCGCCCGACAGGCCCGACGGACACCTCTGTCAATCGCGATTGACAGACCTGTTGATCGCGATTGACAGGCTTTTTCGGCCAAATTTCTAGGGTTTTTAATACCAAGTTTTGGGGTAATTTTTGGCATACTTATCAACCAATTAGTGATTTGTGAGGTCCCTACAAGTGTGTTTTGAGAAAAATCCTGGGATTTGTCAGCCTGTTTGAGCCCTGTTTTAATCCCAAAACCCTGAACTGTCATAACTTCCTCATACGAAATCCGTTTGCGGTGATTCTTGTCTTGTTGGAAAGCTCTTGGGGAGTACAACCAAAACTTCCACTGGTTACGATAAAATTAATATCAAGATTATTAGGTAGGGTATTTTGAAGTTGACCATACCCCGGGGTAGGAAAACTGAAGGATCCTTGGGATTGTTTTCCATAAAGGCAAAGGGAAATTTGGTCTGTGAATTACATGCATGAAAGTGACATGTCTGTCATTTGAATTCAAGTCTTGAACTAACTTTGGGACTTTTACAGGTCCACTGAGAGCACCTGAGGGCATCCAAAGCAAGGGTGATTTGCAAGCTTGAGAACCGGGTTCTTGAGCACCAAAGGGCAAGGGATCAGCAAGAGAGGTTGGAATACTCTCAACTCCCTCTATCAATTCATAGCTTAGGCTAAGTACGAATAGTGCTAGAAGTAAGTCAGGGCAACGATAGGCACGAGACAAGTCAAGACTATCTAAGAAATCAAGTTCAAGTCAAGAGCTAACCTATGTGTGACCGACAATTTTAAAGGAAAAGAACCTAACGTGAGACGATCAACAATCAAGTGCGGAAATTAACTCAAGTGTTCCTGACGACGTGATATCAGACAAGATCATAAACATGATAATCGACTAAAAAGAATCAAGTAACTGATACAAAAGAACTCAGCAACGAGGGTGTACCTTGGGTAAAAATTAGGATTGCTCAGCTAAGCATATGAACCTTAGATCAGGACGACACCTAGGAAGAGATAGACAGAGTCTTAGATCTTCAGAGGCTAGTGCCAATCATACTGCTAGGTCTTCGGCCCAGCTGTTGAGCCATTATTCACACTACCCTAGCTCTGAAACTAGTGAGTCAGAGATGTCCCACGGTATGGAGAGACCTACAGGAAGTTCAGGTGTGCCATATTTACATAGGGTAGAAGGCCCTTACAAGATGCAACTCAAATACCTTAGGACCAACCGATTAGGTGCTAGCATCTATGAGGACGGCCTAGGAAGATCTGTGGTCCAGATTAAAACCCTGACCAATCCATTGGACTAGAGCACCCAGCTGTCAAGTTTGAAAACGGAGCATACCTAGACAAGGAAGGAACCATATATGTAGTCACCAGTCATCCAGATAGGACAGATGAATTTGGGAATGTGATCCCAGAAATGGACTTAGGTGACTTGGAGCAAGGAAACATGGGTGTAGAACCTAGAACCCCCCGAGGCAAATCTGTTCTCACCAGGATTATCACACCAGAGTGGATTCCCCAAGACAATAAGAGCATAGATCTACTCCTGAACCGAGAGACTGATGAAGCCTTTTGGAGGTATAAATCTAATCAGCCAAGTGAGGTAGGAACAATCATGATATATGAGTTCAAAGATCTTGATAGCCCAAGCAGAGTGACCTACTTAGATCACGCTTCAGAGAGGATCTTTGTGGTTATAGAAAATGATAGGCAAAGGTGAATTTATTTTCCCCCAACCAAGATCGAATGTGTCCTTTGGTCACCCAGGAGCTGGAACATCCCAAGCTCATGGAGCTCAAAAAGACAGACATAGAGATAGACCTGAGGTAAGCTTTGCCAACCCAGTGGGAAGAGAAAGAACGAGAATGGAAACAAATAGAGCGGAACTTGAGGGACTTAGAGCCCCAAGGAACCAAAGGAATGCTGATGATTTCCCTCTGCCAAGGCCTAGGAAACACACCAAAACATTGAGACCTACACAGTTGGTTAAGTCCATGAAGAACTACTTCGATGGCACAGGAGACCCATATGATCATGTGGCTGAGTTTAGGCAAGTCTTGAGAGCTGAACAAGTTGAGGACCTATTCACGCAATATAATGCCTTTGGTCTAACCCTTAGGAACACAATCCTTATGTGGTTTCAACCATTGAATGAGAGACAGTTCAGGAGCATAGACCAACTCCTAGAGGCTTTCATCACTGAATTCTCTAAAAGTGGCATAAGGCATAATACTTCCTCATTGATACATAGCTTCAAGCATACCCCTCAAGAGACCGTGAGACTTGCAGGAAGAAGATTTAGGCAATATCTTGAGAGATGCCTTGTTCCTGAGTTACCAACACCAGCCAAACAAGTGGCTTTATTCTTGGATGGATTGCTAAGTACCAAATTGAGGTCATATGTGTACTTGAAGGACCCTAGGACTATAGAAGAGTGTGTACGCATGTGCATCGACATCGAGGATAACCTAGGGGAAGAGTTAGAGCTCTCCAAAATCTACAAAGATTCAGATAGTGCTTCTAGCCTCTCTTCCACACAATCCACATCTATCGAGGAATTAGCAGAGAAAGTAGCTCAGAAATTAGGTGTCTCGAGCAAACAAATCCCAAGATTTGCCTCTGTGAAAAGATGTTACACTTGTGGAGGTGACCATATGGCGAATGTATGTCCCATTATGGCTCAACCTCAAGTAAATCCTAGTGGCCAATACTGCACCATACAACGGAGATATACTAATCACACTGCGCAAGATTGCCCATACAATAAGCAAGCAGTTAGGCAAACCTACCCTGAACCCTATCCACAACAGGGAAGATACCATAACCAGTACCCTCCACAGCAATATGGTAGACCACAGCAATCCTATCAACAGCCATACCAAAACCAACAAAGGCCTCAACTTGTGTTAGCTCAACAACCTCCAACCCCAGCTAATGTGATTCCTGTAAAGTATGCAGCTGTTGAGGAAAATTTGAATAGAGCCATAGTCCCAGTGACTCCATTGCTTTTAGAAAGTGACCCGAGTGATCATAGTTTTGATTCCACTCACATAGATAGTCCACAGGCTTACTACATGCAGTCTCTTGAACATGGTGAGTCCTACTATAGTGAAGAACCGAGTGAACCTAGTTGGGAGCCAGATTACACAAATGTCATGTACGCAAACCCCAACTCTAGACCTCAACCTAGGCAGGCAAGACCCCCATTCCCTAGAGGACCATGCTACAGATGTCAGGGAGATCACCTCATTCGTGATTGCCCCTTACCTCCATCTACACAACCCCAGTCAGTGACAATCCAAGGCTTTTGCCAAGATTGTGGAAAGGAGCATCTCTTACAAGATTGTCCAAAGAACCCCAATAATATGCCAAAAATTACTCCTATCAATGTTATTGGGTTAGTAGTAGACTCTATAGGAAGTGTGATGTCCACTGCACCAATACAGGTAGTCACTAGAGCTCAGGCATTACAGCAAAACCAAGGCGTAGGCCAGGAAAAGAGCTCAGAGGCTAGTGAAACTGAGAGCATAACCAAGAAGAGAACTAGAGCCTGGAGAGATAGTAGAGAAAGAATGAAGAGGCAATGGGCTAAAAAATGAGTGAACTCGAGGAAAGCCTAAGAGAAACAAAAGCCAGGATAGTTGAACTCACATCTCAAACTCCCTCTCACACTACTCCACCCCCACCATTCCCATCTCCATCCGACCCACCACCTTCCAACCCGCCTCATGCTACTCCACCACCCCCTAGAGTAGGATCAGTCCTAGCCGATCCCACTCCGGAGGACCTAAATATGATGCTTAAGGCATATCAGGCCAGAATCCAAGAAGGGCCAAATGTAACCGATCATGAAAAGTGTTACCCTAGAGCAGAACTAGAGCTTGAACGAACCAAAATTTGTGCTAAGATGGTGGAGTTAGCTCAAACCATGTTTGAAGCCAGTCACCTCTTCAACATCTCTAGTTCAGCTAAGACGCAGTTGCACTTTGATGGACTGCTAGAAAAATTGGAGAGGTTAAGTGCACAATCAGAAAAGGAACCCACCCCTCCAAGTAAGGGCAAGGCAAGTATGAGGCCCAAGCCTTCTGCGCAGGAAGCCTATGTGCCTAACTCTACGGAGCGAGACACATCTTCTTCTATGAATCGGTTCACACCAGAATTCCTCCGAGAGATTCAAGAAGACAAATGGGCTAAAGAAAGTGAAGTCCCTCCTCCCATTGAACTTGTGGATGATGCACATGATCGATTCCAACAAGATATTCCCTCCATTTATGGAGAGCAGGAGAGCACCCAGTCTCAAGAGAGATTAGACTTTGAGTCTAATTCTTTACATGAATTACCCCACTTCACAGGCCCATGGGAAGCTAAGTCCACTTGTATGAGAGCACCCACAGTTATGGTCAGAAACGAAGACTCGATACTACCTAGGAGGTAGTGAAAAACACTAAAGTGCAGTGTAACCTCACTTTAGAAGAGCTACTCAAAGTAAGGCCAGAGCTATGGAAACATGTAGCCAAACAAGTACCAGAGATAGCAAAACCTCGTTCCCAGGTAGGATCTCATCGCACAGTGCCAGAGATACCTTTGGACAAGATAGGAGACATGAGCGAAGGTGAAGAAGGAAACACCTATCTTCGTGCAGGAGTTGCAATTGCTACCACTTCCCTATGGAAATGTTGGGGCAAGCCAGCACTCAGGCCTACGAGGATGAAATTGCAGATGGCCGATGGTCACATAGAGAGACCCCTAGGTTTACTAGAAGGAATAACTCTCACTACATGTGGTGTAGAGTTTGAGCACATGTTTGCTATCTGTGATTTTAGCAAGAACCATGCCTATGAGATGATTTTGGGAAGACCATTTATGCGCCAGTTGCAAGTGGTACAAAATTGGGGAACCAATTCCTTGTATTTGCAACACCTAGGTGTCACGACCAAGGTTAATCTCAAAGATTACTCTCATAGAGATGTCCCTCCTATCCAATGGAACCCCATCCATAGAGCCAAAGATGATACAGAGTCTGTGCATTCCATAGGATCAGGATCCTCATGGATGCATGAAGACACCCACTTATGGATGTGCAAAGTAGCAGTAGAAGAAGAGAAGAGAGAAACAGCCAGAGAGGTAGGTGCGAAGGAAACACATAGATCAATTCAAGACCCAGCCTATGCACCTGTAGTATTTCCGGACGAAGAATTTGAACCTCACGGCTGGGCAGAAATGTTAACAACAATGGATGTAGCCATCAATGAAGAACAATGGACACCCCACTATGATGAGGATGGCTATGACATTTCAGTTTTCTCCATGAAGCCGATCATGGGAGATGCAGTTTTAGAAGAGTGCGAACCTAGCCCTGATGCATTTGAGGATGCAAGTGACTCCGATCTAGAGTCAATCATTATGGACCCACCTTTTGCATCAAATGAAGAATACTTCTATGAAGTAGAATTCCAGCCTCAGAGACACGAAGAGATAACGAACGATGTACGATTAACCACACAAGTGACTGCTAATAATGATAGCAAGAAACTGAAGAAGAAAGAAGTCCCCCCGAAGGAAGAAGAATCTTTGTTTGAGGTCCCTGAAAACTTTAAAAAGTATGAGATAGACGATAGGAGAGTCATGATAAGAATGCCTAAACGAGAGGCACAATCAGGAGAGGCCTATGATAACAAAGAAACCACCAAGAAAATAGTGGTAGCCCTAGAAGAAGGAGAGGAGAGATGCACATACATAGGCCATGACCTAACAGAGGAAGAAGAGCATGCATTGATAGCCTTGCTAAGAGAATACAGAGATGTATTCGCTTGGAGTTACAAGGATTTGAAAGGTGTAGACCCAGACATATGCTCACACACTATCCCCATGACCTCAGATGCTAAACCTTCTAAGCAAAAGCCATACACATACAATGATAATTATGCTGCTAAGATCAAAGAAGAGATAGATCACTTGGTCGAAGCTAGATTCATCTATGAAATTGAGCACACCGAGTGGGTATCCCCCATTGTAGTGGTGCCCAAGAAGAATGAAAAGCTACGTGTGTGCATTAACTTGAAGAAGGTTAATGCCGCCACCATTCGAGATAACTATCCGCTTCCTATCATAGAACATCTCTTAGAAAGAGTAGCAGGCAAGGAAGTGTACAACTTCCTTGATGGATTTTCGGGCTACAATCAAGTGGCCATAGCTCTAGAAGATCAGCATAAGACAGCTTTTGCCACAGAATGGGGCATATTTGCCTTTCGAGTAATGCCATTTCGGCTTACCAATGCTCCTGCAACCTTCCAAAGATTGATGTGTGACATGTTTAAAGAGTTCCTGAGGAAGAGTTTAGAGGTCTATGTTGATGATCTCTGCGCTCATTCCAACATTCGACAAACACACATACCTGAGCTCAGGCGAATCTTTGACAAATGTAGAGAATATCAAGTCTGCTTGAACCCAGAAAAGTGTGTTTTCATGGTCAGGCAAGGCAAGATTCTAGGACACATAGTGTTAAAGAACGGCATATCCACTGATGAAGAGAAGGTAAGAGCCATCGCAGAGCTACCTAGGCCAAAGAATGTCAAGGAAGTACAAGATTTCATGGGGCATTGTGGTTATTACCGACGGTTTATACACATGTATGCCATCATAGCAAAGCCTCTGTACGGACTTTTGACCAACTTTGAGTGGACTGATGAATGTGAGAATTCCTTCAATGAGCTTAAACGGCGATTATGTTCAGCACCAATCTTGACCACACCAGATTGGAATAAGCCTTTTCATGTTCATGTAGATGCATCCAATTATGCTATTGGGTGTGTACTTGCACGCACAACCTACGGGCGAAGGTAATATGGATCTTCCAATTGCCTATGCTAGTAGACAGTTAAATGCAGCTGAACGAAACTATACCACCACCGAACGAGAAGGATTAGGCATGGTATATGCGGTTAAGAAGTTTAGACACTATTTGCTTGCAAATAAGTTTAAATTTTTTACCGATTATCAGGCATTATTGTACTTGGTAAACAAACCATGCAATACAGGCCGATTAGTAAGATGGTTTCTCTTACTAATGGAATATGACTTTGAAGTAGTGGTGAGGAAAGGGAAGACTCACTTGAGAGCAGACCATCTCTCTAGGCTCACATCTGGAGAAGCCCCACAAGGAGTGTCAGATGACCTTCCTGATGCTTACTTGTTTAATTTGGAAGTTGTACCTCAGTGGGCTAAGCCATTAGTGCCAGTATTGACATACGGGCCCAATCACCAGTCATAAACACTCAATATAGGGAGATAATAAAAGCCCAAAAATACCAGATCATGGCAGGAAGTATGTACAAGCACACAGATCAAGGGATCCTAGCTTGTTGTGTGGAAGAGGATGAGTACGCTAAATGGTTGCAATTGGCGCATGTAGGTGCATTAGAGCAACACTACTCAAAGCAACGAACCCTATAGACTCTAAGGAGACTTGGAGTGCATTGGCCGACTATGGAGGCTGATGTCCACAAGTTGTGCAAAGAATGCCTAATCTGTTGCACTAAACCACTTGTGGAACATGCCACTCTGTATCAAGTGTCCATAGTGCCAGATTGGAGTGAACCATTAGTAGATTTCCTGAGGACGAGAACATTCCCTCAAGATATGACACTGGCCAGACAAAGAAGTCTAGAACAAGAAGCCCTATTACTCACTCATTGGTGATAATCTATACAAGCGTGGTAAAGATGGTTACCTGAGACTATGTGTCCATGAGAGCGAATATCTCAAGATCTTGGAAGCAGCTCACCAAGGTGTAGCAGGAGGACATTTTGGACCAGATCGGGTGATCAAGCAATACTATTTGCGAGCTTCTGGTGGCCGACCCTTCACATGGATGCACATACCTATGTGAAACGGTGTGATGTTTGTCAGAGAACTCAGTACCCTATATGCAAGGATGAGATGCCACTGAAACCTATGATGGGTGGACGTGCATTCTCTAAGTGGGGAATCGACTTTGTTGGTCCGATTAATCCCCTAGCTAAGGGTTCACATGCTGAATATATCATTGTGGCCACGGACTATTTAACCAAGTGGGTAGAGGTAAAAGCTACAACAAAGAACGATGCTCAGACGACTGCTAAGTTCTTATTTGAGAATGTGTTCACTAGATACGGGCTACCCATAGAGCTAGTCAGTGATAGAGGCACACACTTCTTGAATGAAGTTATTGAAAATCTTCTCCAAGAGTTCTTGGTAGTGCACAAGAAGTCTGCTCCCTATCACCCACAAGCTAATGGGCAAGTTGAAAGCACAAATAAGATCTTGTGCAATGTGTTGACCAAACTAGTGAATAATAAACGCTCTGATTGGGACAAACAGCTACACCATGCTGTTTGGGCATACCGAGTTGCCTATAAAACAGTACTCCAAGCCACCCCCTTTCAGATGGTATTTGGCCAAAATGCAGTGCTACCATTGGACTTCTTGATACCTACATTAAAAGTAGCACAAGAGCATGAATGGACGGGTCATGAACTCTCCTCTAGACTCTTTGACCTTGAATGGTTAGAAGAAACAAGACTGAGGGCGGCTGCGGGGATATATGCAGCTAAGAAACAATAGAAGGCATACTTTGATGCCCATGTTAAGGATAAAGGCTTGAAGGCCGGAGACTTAGTGTTGGTGTATACCCTAAAACAACATGCAAGAAAGCTCGAAAAGAGAGGTTATGGACCTATGATCATAAATAGGATCTCAACCAGTGGAGCAGTTCAACTCGCTACACTGGAAGGTGATGTTCTCCCTAGCTATATAAGGGGATGCAGAGTCAAGTTATATCAAGAACCCCTGACAGAGGAGATGCTAAATCGACTCAACACTGCCAAAAAATGCAAGGAAGAGGAAAAACGAGTTCGAGAAGAGGCACAGGCGGAAGCATTGGAACGCATCCGAAGGATGAGGTTGCAAAGACTGGGTAGAGATCCGGCCAGGGTAGATGACTATGCGGACCCAGGTTATCATATGGCAATGTGTGAAGTCTCAGGAATAAGTTCTCATAGAATAATTGATAGACGACCTTTTGTAACCTTAGAGATAGGACAAGGAAAGGGTGCAAGGACTGTAAGAGCCTTGATTGACTCAAGTGCAGCCACTAGTGTTGTTAAATTTTCTTACTATCAAAAGTTGAAATTAACTGTCAATCCTATAGAAGCATATCTCATAGGATTGGGAGGTGTGGAAACCCCTTGCATGGGTGAGGTGGAACTTCCCCTCTACATTCAAGACGAAGTAATGACAGTTAAAGTGCTAGTGTGTCAAGATGAGGACCTCACGGAGCCTCTTGTCTTGGGTCAAGACTGGATCTACGAAGTGGACTCCTTCAGGTCTCGGTAAATCAGAATCGCATTACAATTGAGTTAGAAAATGAAGCACTCAAGAAATTAGACAAGGCACACACCCCTGGTCCTTCCAGGGGTACACATGAAGATGACCATGTTGTTCTTGTCCAAAACTGTGTGATGCAGAGGAATGATGATTTCAATCAAGAAGTTAGGAGCGCAACGGAACTCCCTTCTTTTCCAGAGACCAGAGGGATGCAGCAACCAAAGGCAGATCAAATACAGATGGAGCAGAGTAATACCTATGCGGGAGGTCAAAAGAACGTGCGAAGTAGAATGTCTCAGCCATTGAAACAAGTGTGGGTGCGGAAAGGCAAACACCTTGTTGCGATCAAGCCAACCACACGGGCAAAACTTCTTATTAATAATCAACAACGCGACACTAATAAGAAGTCTTTCAAAAATTCTTCTGCGAAAGTAAAGTCTATTTGGGTACCCAAGAAGTCGATGAAGGCCATCCCACAATCACGACAAATTTGGGTGCCTAAGGCTTGCTTGCGGGCTCAAATAGTTACACCGAGGCCACACCCTGTACAACATGGTTCACTCACTCGAACATCTGATACCCTTTCTTATACAACACGCACGGACACACTGAGCACAATCAGAATCACTTGTAAATGGGTCCTTAAAAAGCCTCATTTCCAAGTAGACACTCCTGAAAAGCCCTCCAGAGTCTCCACAAAATCAAGACCAACAACAAATCAGTTTGTTTGGAAGCCCAAAACATGTACTAAACCCCCCGACCCTCATTTGTAAATTCATACCCACTTACTCACTACATCACTCATACACCGCATCTTTCCATTTAGCTCTTAGGAATATCCATTCACTAACTACACACTCGATCCCCAAGCACTTATTGACCTTCTAACCCCTAACTAAAATCATGTTAATGTTGTAAGGGGGACGCATGAATGCTTGGTGTCCTTTTGCAATATTAACGTTCATTTGTCTATTCTCACAGAACCGGTGACCAGTCTCTTCACCATGGCCGAGGCAGGAACTAGCTCCCAGGCAGGCACAAGCCCCCAAATCGTGGACATTGAAAGTCTTCCCATTGAAGAGGAATTGAAGGAATGCCCAGTGGCATTGAGGGCATTACACGCCATACCGATTCAGAATCCTCCATAGGGGCACACAATGCCGGTCAGCAAAAACTCACATTGGTTTAGTGATGTGGCCAGATCTCTGGGTGAAGGCACTTACATGTGGGAGGCCAAGATAGAGTTCAACGGGCGATGGGGAAGATATCATTTTTTCACCAGGGAATTTGAGAGGCTTCAGAATGATGAAGGTCTGAAACCCATCTGGAAGAAGGTTGGACTCTACGACTATTTCAAGGCTCAGTTACCCAAGCCAGATTTTCTACGGTGTTCCTACTTAGTTAGCACTCTGATCCCTAGTAAAGAGAAAAAGGGATATAGTACCTTCGTTCTACCATCACTGACCAGAGGTAATGAATTAAAGCGTTTCAAATTGACGAACAACTTGGTGAGGGAAGCTCTTGACATGAAAGGCATGCATATCCCCACCGAAAAAGAGACGATGGTCCCAGATAACATGAAAAATAGGAACCTGACTAAGCTCAAAGACATGGTAGCAATGACACCCACAATCGCCATCCACTTGCGAATGGTCATGCAACATTTCGTGTTCCCAGCTCAAGAGCGGTTCACCATGCCACCCAAGAAGATATGGTTCAGTCTATATTTGGCAGATGCCTTCAATTTGACAATCAGCATGCCACATTGGATTATCGACCAAATCCACTTGGCACATCAACGATGGTATAAAAAAGCAAAAGTCGGTACTATATGGATGCTGTGCCCTCACTAGGATTGTGTATAGATGTTTGGCTTATGATGTGCCAGTTCAAAGGGCATTAATTTGGACCAGGGTACAGGAATTTCAACATAGACTATCAACCGCAGGGCCGCCATCAAAGAAAATGAGAGGTGCAGTTCACATGCCCTGTGCACAAGCCCGCGGTGCGACACTGACACCTGAGACAACTCCATGACTTCCGAGGCGTGTACAACCCTTCACTAAAGAACAGCACAAACTGTCCCTGGCAGCAGGAAAAGCCCTCATGAACCAAATCCTTGAAGAGGAAGGTGTGGACGAGCAATACCGAGCAACCCTTGATATGATTTCTGATGCGTTGGGGGTACCTGAGACGGTGCATACAACTCTTGCACACTCGAGAAGATTGGAGCGACGATACGGCAGACGCCCCCCTCGATCAGGAAAACAAATGAATATATTAGTATCAGAACCACAGGGCACCACATCCACAACCACGGGCACAGCTCATATCCTTCAGGAAACTGAGGAAGCCCATACATCCAGTGCACCCCCATCACCCCCTTTACCACCCCTACCTCCAACTCCACCAACTTCACCTCCCACTACTAGTGTAACTACTACTATTACCGCCCCAGAGTCCACTGTCCATACCGAAGCACAGACTGTCAGTCAATCCACACAACCCACACACCCTATCACCACCTCACTTGTATACACTACCACTGACACTGTAATTCTATCTGTAGCCACGGAAAACCCCGTTCCCCCGATCACACTTCCTGGCGGTTCATATTCACAGCTACACACACCACTTTACACCTTCACCACCATCACTGCACCCACAATTCCCATGTTCACAATCACTCCCACGACTGCATCCACTTTTTGACTTCATGGACATATCACCCACCTCTGCACCTCTCCCTCCCCCCATACATCCACAATCTCCCATTCCCCCACCACCAACTTCATCCTTTTCGAGCACAGCATACACGCTCCCATTCCCCTTTCTCTTCCCTTCTGCATTCAACACCTTTCCCGCATCCACTCCCATTAATAATGTATTTAATAATATGTACCAGTGTATGTCTCAACTACAACAGCACTACCAGCATCTGGATAACCAGCATACGAGCCTCTTCCGAAGCCATGAAGCGCTACAAGCACGATTCATTGATTTAGAGAAGGAGAAGCGGATCTTACAATAGCAGTATGATTCATTGCAAGTGCAACATGACCAATTAGTTGCCAATCCACCCCAGTCAGACGCAGAAGAAAAGCAACAACTTGATGATTTGCTACACTCCCAGATAACAGAGAATCTCAAGCTTCGATGCGACCTAGCCCTATTACGGAAACACATGTCTACAGCACTCGAGGAAAATAAGCGACTACAGAGACAGAACAAAGAAAACTTGGAAGCACCAATGGAGGGTTCACCACAAGAAATCGACCTAGAGAAATACAAGGCTATCCCATCTGAAAATATGCAAATCGTCTTGGAAACCCATGCCGACCTCCTAGAAGCCCACCCAGCATTAGAAAGAGAAAGAGATGACTTACTAAAGCAACTGGCAACCCACCAGGAGTCACCAAGCAAAGTCACAACTGAAGCCGACACATATGAAGAAGTCGCAAAACTCAGAGCAGAATTAGAAGAACTACGAAATAAAGTTCTACTATACGAGCGTCAACCCTCTGCCCTGGCGGAACCAGAACCTGAAGACTTAGTGCCAATTCAAGTGGAGGAGATCTTTGAAGACCCATACGTTCCCATGCCAACACCCGGGGGTAAGCAAACAGAAGAAGGAATGGACACCATTGAGATCGAGGCCCCTGAATGGATGCAAAGGTTAGAGAAGGTGGCCACAACCCATGATGAGAGAGTTGCAGTACAGATAGCATCAATGTCTCGATTGGAAGAAGTTGTAATTAAATCGGATTACTTCAGGAACCTCTCCCATCATAGGTGGATTGGCACGTCTGATGATCTCTATGTTCCATTCTGTGTATTAATGGCAGATTACAATGCTGGAATCAAGCAACGCATAACAAAAGAACCAACCTCGGCGACAGAGTTTGCACCGGATGATATCCCTGCAAGTGCCAAGCAAGGGAATATACATCAACCTACCTGGAGGATCCGCCTGCTTGAAACCTACCCTAAGATGAATCGCACGTGGAATAACATGCCTCTATATATCAAGTATAATCCCTGCTACTGCCCTGTCTTTCGAAGAAGGTCTTGGCCGGAGTACACAAAAACAGTTTTGACGGTTAAAGGATGTGAAAAGTGGTTAAATTATGTGTACCTAGCACCTCCTAATGGCCAACCCACAGTCAACTACATGATTTCAACCATCCGACACTGGGCAGTCCGATTCAAGAATGTCCCAGATGTCATGGCACAGATGTGCCTAAAAATTTTTGAGCTCATGCTGATTACATTCAGGACATTTAAGAACATCAAAGAACCTCATCTTTCGGCTATTGGATTTAATGAAGGGAATCAGGACCTTGTCTATGACATGAGCACCACGCCCTCCATTAACGTCGTCTATGCCTGGCATGCCCGTATAAAGTATCTACCTGCTTGCTTCAAACAGACGTTTGAAGAAATGTTTATCACGGGGTTCTGGGAATATCATTCAGAGATATTCATTCCTAGACCATCTCATCTATTATAGTGATTTGCCGTGGAACAAGCTCTCCATTCAGAAAAGCTACATATACCACATCCAGAGGTTCCCGGGCCTGTAGATTGGGATGCCCTACTCACTGACTTGGCCAAAGGATTGAGAATTGCGGAACATCACTTAGCAAAAGACGTTGTGGAGTACTACATCCAACGACCCACCCAACAAGGGTCTGTCAGGGACGACAGACGCGAGAGAGGGGGGGGGTGTTGCCAGTCAAGGAACTGAAGGACTCACAAGACAAGGAAGTCAACGAAGGGAGTCGGAGCGAAGAGAAGGTACAAGCAGACAGAGTAGTCAAAGAAGATCGGGCAAGTAGGCCATTATTTTTTCAGGAAGCTAAAGCATATCAAAGAGGTGGACACATAAGGAGAAGGAGCAAGTAGGGAGCTCGAAGATGTGTATGTCAAATCGTTAGAGGAAATCCCTACAAAAATAGTGATTTTCATCACTAAAAGCCATTGTAAATACCATTTCATATTTTTGTAGCTCCATTTTGTGCAAGCCAAGGAGTCCTTGAGCTTGAGGAGCATTAGAAGTAGCTACCTACCAGTTTTCATAATTTTTAGGCTCCATTTGAGCCTTCAAATGGGACCTAGAACCTAATTTTTAACTAGTCCAGACACTAGGTCTGGACACGGCCAAAACCTAGTCAAAAACTATAATTAGAGCTAGAGAGCTCATTTTTGGGGCTAGCTTTTAATTGATTTGAACTTGTATGAGCATTTTGGAAGTAATCTAAAGAACTCCATTGCTTCTCTCTCTTTGTCTTACCTTGTGTGCGCGTGTGTGTGTATGTGTGTGCATGTTTGTGTGCTTCTCACTCACGCACTTGTGCCTTCACTTGCTCGAGGTCATCATACCATCCTCATGTCTTCCCGGATTGACATTAAAGGAGGTGCTACTCATCACTGAGCTATAGTGACAAAGCTTTTTGTCTAGCTTGACAAACAACCAAGCCCATCGTTGGCCCAAGAAAACTCCAAAGCCCATTGAGATGTTGAGTAGACAAAAGACTTGGCAATGGGAAAGTTATTGGCCCCCGTGATTCCTTTAAAAAATACGGGGGTAGAACAATAAGGGACCTATAAGAAAGTTTTCGAGTGGTTGATTCTAGATCTAGAGGCCTCACAGAAAATGTCAAGGAAGTTCCATAAGAAGGAGACACACCCAATATCATTCTGCAAAAACACATTCACGTCATTAGCAAAGAGTCTTAAAACGAAACCATCTTTATAAGCTTAGAGCATGAACCTATTCTAGCCTATTATATGCTTTGTCAAAATCAAACCTGAGGAAGAAAATGTTCCTTTGCATAATCAACTCCCTCCCAAACATCATTGATGGCTTTGAGGATGGATCTACTTTTGATGAAGCCTTTCTGATCTTCATTAATACACTCGTGGACATGGCCCACAGTGCGGTTGACAAGGACTTTGGCGATGACTTTGTAGCTTGTCTAGAGGATAGTGATAGGCCACCAATTTTTTATTCTATTTTTATTGTCTTTCTAGTGGATGAACTTAATTACACCTTCATTTAAGAACCTCGGTAGGACACCAAAGTTAAGCACTTCATGCCACACTTAGCAAAGAGGGACCACCATGACATCTTTAAAAGTTTTGGAGAGTGAGGCCTTCAAGCTTGAGGTGTTTACATTTGGGGAGGGTTTCAATCCCTTCAAGGATCTCGTGGCTAATTAAGGGAGTATTGAGAAAATACATAGTTTGTAGTGGAACTTTTTTGGATAAGATGATGGCCATGTAGTCGTGCTTCTCATGCAAAAGTGGAGTAGAAATCCCAAGAAGCTGGTTGAAGGTTGAAGAGTGTAAACACTTCAAGGAATCCTTATACCTCACAAAGAAGGGGCATACAACCATATGGAAGCAATTGATCTACAAGCTCTTCAAGGTAAAGACAACCAAAAGATCCAAATAAATCACACCTACAAAGTTCATTCCATTCTTGGACAAGGCCCGAGTTATTGCCCTCAACCCATTGGAGACAAAAGTTTGGAGAGAAGCACCTCTATCTCCAACTTATGTATTCGGCAATGTTAAAGGCTTTCCTCTAAGAACCAAGAGCTTGAATCAAGGAATCAATGTTATTTTCTAGATGATCCTAATTTAGTAACAAGTACAACTTTTATACGGACATTGAAAGGTCCAATTGGCTTTCTTCATGAATTTTGTACTTCCAAATTTTTTACATAGAAGCGTAAGGATAAGGTTTTTATTTGTTTTCAGCTGCGTGATGGAGCACTCTGGAAGACGTAGCAGTTAATGAGCTCATAATGTACTTTGTAGATCCAGTGACGTCACAAAAACAAGCAGAAAGCGTTCTTTCCGTCCTTTCATTGGGCACGCCGCCAAGTTGCAACCATGTTCGCAGTCCGCCATTTCCTGAGAGGCGCAGCGGTTTAAAGCCTCCGGGCGATGTAGAAACCGGGGGCCATGGCGTGGAAGTTCCATTTTGTTCCCTCTTTCGCCTATATACAGGAGCATGCTGTACAAGGCAATCTTATCGGATGCAGATGGCCCCTCGTAGGCACTGTTCCCTCTAGGTTTTCGTGTCGAATTAGCGGTTTTGCTTCGACTGCAGTCAGGGCCAAGAAAGAGCTTTTTCTTCTTCGGGGCGACCGCTGATCTGCTCAGCGCATGGTTGTTCAGGAGCTTCCAGCCCTTTGATTTCGAGAAGGTCCTTTCATGCAACCTGTGTAATCTGTGCTGCCCTACTGTTCTAATAGCTGGAGAGCAGCCACGGGCCCGGGACTTAACTTGTTCCTTTGCTACAGGATCTCCCAAACTTCTCCGGAGTAGGCCATATATAGTGTTTGTGGACAGACAATTTGTATTGCGCTAGTCGTGGCTGAAGATCAAGTACAAGCGGCAGTCGTTTTTTCCGTTTCACTTCCTTCTCCTTGAAAGCTCCAATGGAAGACCGTGAGGACAGCAGGGCCGGTGCGAATGTAAAACTAGTGGCGATGGTGTGCTTAGTGGCACTGCTTCTGCTGGTGCTGCCACTTGTTCTGCCCCCACTTCCGCCGCCTCCCTTGCCTTTCATGATGGTACCCGTGTGTATTCTGTTCATTGTCATCCTCACGTTCCCTTTCGCCTTAGGTAACTTTCCCTTTTAACAAACTTTTACTCCTACAAGACCCTAATGTCTATTTCGTTTTTCCTGAGGTCTCATCTGCCATGAATTCGGAGGGCAGCTCCTCAGTAGACCATATTCCATTTCCTTTTTTCGAAGCGTGTAAGTGGCTCTTGTTTGCCGTTTGCTTAGCCCCCCTTTTTACATAGTTTTCTGTATGTAGCAAGCCACTTACAGCTTTTATAGAGGAATCATTTTGTACCCTTGTCTGCTGCGATGCCATTGCAGACTTTCTTTGCGCTTGGAAGTTGGCAGATTTCCACGCTTGTATTTAAAAGCATGTACTGTGTTCTTCAATGGTTTGGATTCTCAATTTCTCTTTCTGAATTTCAGCAGCAAGTGAAGTGTACAAGTTGGTGTTATCAGCTTCACTAACATGCATTCTTCTTGCTTTAGTTGGCCATCTTCAAAGTGATAAAGCTGAAGATATGGATACTCATCCTTTTATTGTAATTTTTATGTTGTGGCCAATGCTTCAAATTGACAATAAATTTTTATGTTGTGGCCAATGCTTCAACATGTTTGACTACACGACATACTGATAAACATTTCTTTGTACTTCAACTTCACTTCCGAATTCAGAATGGATATTTATAACTTTTCAATCTCACGTTTTCTGCAATACATCAAGTTGATATGCTGCAGTACAGATACAGTATATCGACAAACGTACCTTTGCACTTCAATTCGACTCGTGAATCCAGAACAATTTTTTTACTGCATCGCCCTCAGCAACATTAAGAGATGACTTTCATGTTCAGGGCACTATTTTATGCTTTGGGCCTGAAATCAGTCCAAGTAGTAGTATGTCAATTTGCTCACAGTACTTCCTTTTCATTTTATTTTTGTGCCTCAAATTGCAGTGCAATTCAAACTGCTCATATAAGAGCTTGTTTGATATTCGGTACTACTCCACAGTATACTATCAACTATGCATTTTCTGTAAGTTTTTCCCATCTTTTGTTTGCATTTGGTAGATGTCATTATGGCTGAATTTGCCCATCACTTCTGGAAGTGATAGAAACACGGTTCACAGAACTTGTGAGTTCATGCTCATGGTGTGTGCGCGTTGTGGGGTGCGTGTGTGAGCTTGCATTCATGCGTTGTTCTATTCCCACTATTGGGCACTGATGACGTTAGTGGGGAGGTCATCACGAGCTCATCTGCATAATGGATAATGGAGCTCATCTTCTATATAGTATGGTGATTGACCACCACGAGCTTATAGATGCACTTTGGCTTGAGGGTGAATTTGGGGTTTGCCTGCACGTCTGAGTTCAGAACATGTTTACAGGACATGGCCTGTAGAATCGTTTGGGACTAATTTCTTGTAAACTTATCTTATACTTTTTGAGTTAAGATGAGTTACTTAGTAGTGTTTCATTTTGCATGCAAGGGTTCCTCTGCAAACCTTTTTGTGCCTCAAAATGCACTTATTTTTGTGCTGCATTACACTATATTAACCTAGTAGACATATATTTACAACTTCGATTGCACTTGCTACGGCATGGTCTGCAGCATCATTAGGAGATTTCTTGATCTTTGCACATAATAAAAGAGCTGAGAAGTTTTTGTCCTGTGCAATTAGGCACAGGAGTGCAATTCAAAGGGCTGAGAGAGAGAGAGAGAGAGAGAGAGAGAGAGAGAGAGAGAGAGAGAGAGTATACATACACCGAACTATGGAGCTCTTAAACTCAAATTTCATTTGTTCATTCATTTTAAGAATTCCTATGCCAGAAAAGATGAATGCTGAGCAAAATGCAGATGAAGACTTATTTCTGAATATGAAAATTGGTTACTGATGGAGGAACCCTGAAATTCCACTTCTTTCCTAAAATTGCATATTTATATTCACACTCACCATAAACATGCAAAATCGGAATCTTCAGTGTGCATAAACGTTCATTTTTTAGTTTCATGTATGAGATGCTATCACAAACATAAACATAATTGGAGATGCACATGTTCTTGTGCTTTTATCTGTGCATTTTTAGCGGAAAAACGGTCTAGGCTAAGATATATTACATCGTCAATTGATTTGCGAATGAGAAATCTAAGAATTGCTGTGTAATAATCTTACTTGAAAATTTGGGAATTGAATCATTGTTAATGTGTTACTATCAAACCTAACCAAACTGATGTCCGTCGAGAGAGAGAGAGAGAGAGAGACTCTGTCTTGCTCGTCTGTCTGTGCGCCCATGCATGTATGTATATATTTATATATACAAGTACGTCTATGTGTTATGCACATATGCAGACAAGTGTGCAGGGCAAGTGGGCACATACAACATGAATGTATTTTTTAATGTATAAAATTTCATCTATCTATGTCAATGTAAATAGATATGCATCTATATAAATATTTAATTGTTTCTATGACCCACGTACATCACTTGACACTAATATTTTAATCAAAGGCAGAGTTTTGATATGCCTCTTGCCACCTCCTCCAAAGAAATGTACTACTGCCTCCTTGTCTTCAAAAAATAATAAAATATAAAGTACTATTTTATATCATACTCGATTGAAGCCCCGAAGATTCAACCGAGTTGTACTTCTCGATTTTTTTTTTGGGAGAGTACAATGAATTGGAAAGACACACACCCGACCTCGTAAGGTAGAGGCACCCATTTTGGGGAACTCTGAAGCATCCAGCTCTGGGAAGGACTTGAACCTTGGCCATTTGCCTAGGAGTACAAGGGACATCCGCTAAACCACCGCCGAAGGCTTGAACCCTGCCCATTTGGCTAGGAGTATAAGGCACATCTGCTAAACCACGCTTGTTGGATGTACTTCTCGAATTTTATTGAGGTGAGCGAATCGAGCGAATCAAGATTCAAGAGCCTCTCCAAAGCACATTTTTCAGATCCTTGCGATAGGTAAATTGTCATGATCGTAGCCTTCTCTAGAAAGAATTCAAAAGTGTAAGGCCATAAGGAACTTGAAACTGCCATTATTCACTGATCATCTACTGGCAGAATTTTTATCAAGTTTTCATTATACTCAGCATAAGCATAGATGACCGATTTCAAGCCTTTTCAACTAAAGTATCAATCATAACATATAAGGCTATATATACAACAATATTAAATTGAATTCAACGTATGCACTCTTCGTTTAGATGAAGGAGATAAAGAATCGGAGGGTAGGTTCATTTCAGTCTTAAGATAAGTTTATCAGCATAATGCATACTAGAAATTATTGTGAATATTTTGTGTATTTGTAGCACCCATATTGCAAAAATATATGTATTAGCTTAAGAAGGAAAGACGTACCTTGTGGAATGATGGGTTGGAAGTCAAGGTATTAGATGATGATGCGGATGACTAGGTAGTTCATCCAAATGTTCATATACAACAAGAATCCACTCGTATTTTACGTCCCAAAGCAAAACATGATTCAAGTTGAAGATGAAAGACCTAGTGAAGGTGAAGATGTTTATGAAGAAGTGGTTACACGGCAAGTAAAGATATCAAGGATGAGAAAGGAAATCTCAAAAGGCAATGAAAGGAGTTCTACTAGGAGGAAGAACTCCGTTCAAAGGCTGAGCAATGATCATTTCATGGCAAAACATATGATGTAGCTTGTTCAAGACAAGGAGAAGCTTTGACCAATGATGAATGGAGAGAAGCTATGGATAAAAAAATTTCACAGCTTCAAAGGATAATGACACATAGGTGTTGGTACCTAAGAAGCAAGAAATGAAAATTTTACAAATTAAATGGTCTACAAAACAAAAACGAATGTAGATGTAAGATTGGAAAGATAGAAGGCAAGGTTGATGAAGGTTTTTTATGGTCATAAGCAAGCAACTTGATGGATTACTTAAGAAAGTTTGGATATCAACCAAGTGCAACTGATCCATCTTTGTACATTTGTACATGAAGAAAGAAGGAAAACTTAGCAGCATACAGTTAGTAGGGAACCCTGTTTTTCATGCTAGACCAAAGCATATTGACGTACATTATCACTTCATCAGGGAAAAAGTATTAATAGGTGATATTGACCTTGTTTATGTGAGGAAAAATGAGCAGGTTGCTGATATTTTCACTAAAGCACTTGGAGTTGAGAAGTTGAAGAAGTTTTGAAAGATGCTTAGATTACAAGACATGACATTGAGCTTGAGGGGGACAATTGAGAGATCAATCTCAAGATGTGATGATCCAGGATGACACATATCACTTTTTCATGTCTCTGCCATGTATAGTGGTCATGCCGGTATATGTCAGTGATACTTCATTGAGCTTTACTAGATTTATCTATTGAGAGTGATGGCACATTTGTTTCTTGCCAACTTGCTCATTCGCGGACATTAGGATTTTCCTTACGTACTATTCTTTACATATTGCACTTGTAGTTTTTAGGTCATTCATAATAGAAGAAGAAGAAGATCATTCTTCCTTGCCTCAATCTGTATGTGTGCTTCTCTTTGATTGTGAGAGTGCGTGTGTGAGCTCTCTTCCTTATCTCCTTCCTTGTGACAAGAGGGAAATCTAAGATAGACTTGCTCTCCTACCTCGAAGTTGATGTCTCTCCTTTGACGGTCAACATAGGCTCTAGCCCTGTCATGTGCTCTCCTAATGTTGTCCTTAGCAAGCCTAAGCATATCTTTCGTCTCTTCCCAGACATCATTTGCAACTTAGAATTTCTCATGCTACATTCCTACTCCATAAGGAGATCTTGGCTGAAACCCATACATAAGCATAAATGGACTACGCCAAATGGAAGAGTGCTTAAAACTATTATATAACGACTCTAATATAGGTAAGTATTCTTTTCAATCAATTTGATTTTCAATCATATATGCTCGAGTCATATCTTCTAGGATTTGGTTAACCCTCTCTATTTGCCCATCTATCTATGGATGCTCGTTCATACTCATGCTAAGTTTAATATCCAACCTTTCAAAGATTGATCTCTAAAAGTGTCTACTAAACTTCCTATCTCGATCAGAAACAATGTCAAAAGGAAGATCATATAATTGATATAGGTTCTTCAAAGATAACATAGCCAACTCCGGTGTCTTCAATGTACTACATGTTGGAATAAACCTAACCATTTTGATTAACCTATCCACAATTACCTAGACTAAGTCATTCCATCTTTATGTCTTAGGTAGTTCTACTATAAAATCCATGGAGATACTCTCCCAATACCCATTGGGAATATCCAATGGGTGGAATAGTCCTCCAATCCTCAATCTTTTGGCTTTATTGATTTGGCATTTACTGCATTTAAGCACATATCCTAGGATGCCCTTATGAAATCCATGCGAGTAAAACTACCTCTTAACAAAAACACAAGTCTTGCTAACTCCGAGGTATCCCACACTAGGTAAAAAATGTATAGTTTTATCTCAAAATATATAGGGACATACAACTTACCTTTATAACAGATATCCATCATGGATATTGTAATTCATCCATTTGAATCCTTCTTGAGTACTCATCAATGCTCCATCCTCATTGGAAACCCATACATCGAGATCCCATTTCTCTATGGCTTTCCAAATCTCAAAAAATGTAGGATCAAGCCTTTAAGGTGTGTTTGATTAGAGAGCCACTTAATCCTCTCTTGATCGAACACTATCGTAACTTTAGCACCATATAAATAATGATGCCACTTCTTCAAACCATGGATAATTGCATACAACTCCTTCTCATAGATGGAGTAATTCTTTTGAGCAAGTTCTAGATTTTTGCTCTCAAAAGTCATTGGTCAACCATCTTGAACTAAAACCGCTCCTATGGCAAAATCACTTGCATCAATATCAACATAAAAATTTTATTGAGACCTCTTATATGTAAAAGTAGAGCTGTAATAATTGATACATTCAACTTTTCCATACTTTGCTTCTATTCGTGTCCCTAATGAAAGGTTTTCCCTTTCCCTTCAAGCTATTCCATCATTGCGACAACAATTTTGGCATGATTCTTTTGAATCTTTGATATAATACCATAAACCTAGGAAGATCTATAGCTCTTCTAGATTCTTGGAATGTGTTCATTTCATAATAGCCCATACTTTATCAAGATCCATTTGGATTACATCTTGGGAGACTATATGCCCAAGGTATCTGTTGCAGAGCTAAAGAAGTACGAAGCAGAGAAAAAGACGGGCCCCAAAATTTTTCCGATTTGGACATCATATCTTTTGTATCATACTCATTCTTGTAATATATTTCCCTTTGTAAATGCACTAGAGGAGTCCTCTAGATGCATCCCCACAGAAGATTAGAGATTTACCCATGTAAAATAGTAGGAAATTAGTCTTTTAGTGAATAAAGTGCCGGTCTCTTGTGTGAAAGGACCATTTTTAGGGCACTAGTATATAAGTCAAATGTGACTCTTTGTAAAAAACTTCTTGCCATTGTGAAGAAGGAGCTCTTCAAATTTTCGAGTTTGCCTCTTCCTTGCTGATTTTGATCTTCATTTCGCTCTTGTATGTGTGTGTTATGCTTGTAATGCATGTGTAGGACTGTTGTCTACCCCTTCCCCTTGGTTTTGAGCTGCTGTAGTGCGTGCGCAAGCTAGGAGAAGTTGTGGCGCGGGTATTTGTGATTCCCGTCATTCATTGTTTTTGCCATAACTTGAAGCAGAGTGGTCAGAATTGAGTGAAACCACCACCATTGGATGCGTCTCCTCGAGAGCTTCAAAACGAGTACCCTATTGCCTATATTCGGAGTTCTGGGTTGGGAGAAAACCTCAAAATACTAAAAACTGTTGTAAGAGGCTTGCGGCAAACACTTTCAGTATTTCAGCGAGTGTGAGAGGTAGTAGTCTTTTCTCATGCATGCTAGCTAAACCACTTCATTTTCCATCACGTGTGCACACGTCTTCATACACTTGGTATTTCGTTCCTTAGGATTGACAATTAGATGTGTGTTAAAGTACCCACTATATGCACTTGTGTGGCAATTGAGGTATAGTCTCATTGGCACAAGTCCTTGAGTCATCTCGGCTCGAGTACACACGTTTTTGGCGCCGTTGCCGGGGAACACTCCACCAAGGTGCCTTCGTGATGGTTATAGATCGAGTGTGATAGAATCGTACTTGTAGAGGTAAAATTGTCCGGTGGCAATTAGTCAGTCACTTCAGCACTTGTTACTTCACATCTCCGAGGTGTGTGTGATAAGTTTCAGGTTTAGGTTTAGGAGGAGGGAAGAGAAGGAGGAGTTAGGGTTAGGTTAGGAGTAGAGGAATAGAGAGGAGAGGAGAAGTTGGAATAGGAAAAAATCACCAAAAATCACCAAAAATTACCCAAAATTCAAGTTCTATCCAAAAAAAGTATAAAAACCAAAAAATTTGATTCATTTGATACTTCACTGCTTACTGGTATCGTCAGAGAGCAGCGACTGGTATCGCGTGGGAGATATCGTGTGCTTCAGGCCTTCGGAGCTAGGTTTAAGTTCAAAAGTGCTAGCAGTACTACACAAAGGTAAGATCCCTCAAGTTTATCTGACAAAAACACATTAGACATGCATGAACACGTGATTAAAAGTTTGCGCAGTATCGCGGGGGGGAGAAACTGATATTGTTGTCATTTTTCTGTGGGATACAGAGGTCTAGGAGAGAAGAGGGGAGTAAGGAGAGCAAGGGGGCATAAAAATTTTTGAAAAAATCTTGCATTTTGGCTTGAGTATCGCGATCGGTTGAGGTTTGGTATCGCGATACCAAAACTCCCTTGTATCGCGATACTCGCCGAAGTATCGTATCGCTTGATACCGGACTTGGTATCGCGATACCATTTTGGTATCGTGACCCAGAGTTGGTATCGCGATCGTAGATTTTCTGTGGTATCGTATCGTTGGGTATCAGTCTTAGTATCGCGATACCGTTTGGGTATCGTGTCGCTAAGTTGGTATCGCGATCGCTCATACTGCAGTGGTATCGTATCGTCTCCGACCGAAGACTGTATCACGATACCATCTTGAGATCGTATCGCCTTGGGTCTCAAGTATCGTATCGACGACCTTGGTAAGTATCGTATCGTATCACTTGACATTTGGTATCGCGACACCACTCCGATATCGTAACGCTGCTCACCTGGTTAGTATCACGATACCGTCATAAGTATCGTATCGTCTGGGTACTGTGGTATCGTATCGTGTGAATCGTGGTATCGTATCGTCTGCTTTCCAAAGTAGTATCGCGATACCATAGTGGTATCGTATCGCTTCTGTGCCTGGTGTCGTATCGTGAGCATAGTCTCGTATCGTATCGTGAGGTGGTCCAGTATCGTATCGCCTAGAATTCTGGTATCGTATCGTCTTGGTGTTTGGTATCATATCGCGGTCAAAGCAGTATCGCCCGAGAGCAGTATCGTCAGGAAGTGGTATCGTCCAGATTGACCCTTTCTTTTGTCAAGACACTTTAAGTCATAAGGAGAGCCACCCAAGGAGAACCTGTGGGACATAGAGAGAGACTTGGGAAGTGAATGAACCTGAGATCCGGAAGAACCCTAGGAAGCCGAAGAAGTGTAATCTCTTCTGTGGATAGTGTAGCAGAGCCAAGTAACCGTTCACATTATTCTGAGACCTCCAGTGAGTCAGAGGAAGAAATTCCCATGGCTTCAGAGGATATGCAGAACACAGTACCCATGATTGGCATGATGTCAATTATTGAGGGAGAGTACAGAACCTCCTTGGAGTATGTGAACACCAACCACAATGAGGTCCCCATTTATCTGGATGGTCTAAACAGATCTGTGGCCAGGTTAAAGAAAGCGTCAGAGGCTTACATAGTGCCTAGACCCGCAGTCAAATACGTAGGAGGACTTTACATGGACAAAAGAGATATCCAATATGTTGTCACAGAACACCCAGAGAACATTAATGAAATTGGTGAAGAAAATAATGCTTCAAACCTAAATGGAGGAGGGAATGAAGAGCAAGTAACTACACCTAGAGGAAGATCTACAGTCGCAAGGATATGGAGAGGAGATCTAATTCTCCAAGATGACACCTTAATGGATGTATATTTAGTCAATGGGATGGAGCATCTCCTTAGAGCACATTCCTCAATTTGGGAAGCTGCTCCTAATCCAGTCACCATTTATGAGTTGCAGGATCCAGATTTTTCCACCATTATTACTTATCTGGATAAAAATCAGAGAAGATATTGGCCCATGACAGAATCGGAAAGAGCCGAGTTGAAATATCAAAACATCCCAGTGTTCCCTCCTAGGGACCAAGCCACTACATCAAGAAACCCACTGGGAACTTCCATAATGATTCATACCAACAATCAGGCCAAACTCAACAAACACAACAGACCCAACAAACTCAAATCCCCTTCAGACCTCCTGTACAGTTCGCAATGCCTACAAATAACCCTAACTACCGACCTCAACCAACTATTGACCCAAGACATGGAGTTCATGCTCCAGTCAGACCGCCGGTAGTAAGAGGACCAGGCATACCTATAGGAAGACCTATTTTCCCAGTGATGCCTAGACAACCCGAAGCAGGAAGACGACTAAGACCAATCCAAGTTGCCAAATGTATGAGAAATCACTATGATGGCTCTAGTGAACCTTACAATCATATAGCGGAATTTAAACAAGTAATCAGAGCCGAACAGGTAGAAGACTTTTTGATTCAATATGAGTCCTTTGGCCTTACACTGTCAGACACTGCGCTAGCATGGTTTCAGCCATTGGACCCTAATACCTTTCAGAACATGGAGCAAGTATACCAAGAAATGATTGAGGAATTTACTAAATCAGGAATTAAAAACAATTCTTCATCATTGATCCATAGCTTCAAGCAAGTCCCTACCGAGTCAGTGAGATTGGCGGCCAGAAGATTCAAGCAATATGTAGACAGATGCCCAGTAGAAGAGAGGCCGACACAAAATAAAATGGTATCATTATTTTTGGAAGGGTTATTGAACGGATCCTTGAGATCATTGGTGTATGTAAAAAGGGTTCAGACCTTGCAAGAATGCATGAAGGAATGCATAGATTTAGAAGACAACCTAGCTGAGGATCTGAAAATACCACAAGGAAGCTTGAAAAGTGAAGATTCGACCAGTAACGCATCCATACCTAAAAATAATGTAGAGGAAATAGCCGAATTGTTAGCGAAAAAGTTGAATGTTCAAGGGCAAAGGAACTACCCCAATAACCCAATGAGAGTACCCATGCTCAGAAGGTGTATGCATTGCGGAGGTGATCATCCTTCTCACTTGTGTACTAGGGGAGTAGTTCCACCACCGACTTATGGTTATAATAGACCCACTGTCCCAGGACCTCTACAATATTGCAGTGTGGAACAAAAATACACAAATCACAACACCGAAAATTGTCCCTACAATAGGCAAGAAAGACCTGCACAACAATACATGAGACCGTACGGATACCCTCAGAATCATCAGGGAGGTGAAGCTTTTAGGTATCCCTCTTATCAGCCACAGGCCCCAGCACCACGACCATATGCTTATCAGGGATACACACAACCACAGTCAGTACTAGGACAACAACCGCCCCATCCTCAGAACGTTGTCCCAGTCAAGATTGCCCAACCTGAAGAAAACCTAGAGAGAGCTATAGTGCCAGCCACACCTTTGACTAGTAATGAACCATATGACTCATTTTATGATCCTAGTCAAGGAACGTACTCTAATTATGAAAGCTCAATGATGGAATATGGACAATTGTATGAACCATATGCCTATGGCATGGAAGCACCAGATAGTTCATACGGTTATGAGCAGGATTATGTGTCATTAATGTACACAGCTCCTAGAGCAACCATACCACCCCGACCCATGAACAGACCGCCTGTACCCAGAGGACCATGTTATAGGTGTGGAGGTGATCACTATATCAGAGAATGCACATTGCCAAACCCACCACCACCACAACGAGTCTGGGAGGGCTACTGTAGTGATTGTGGTAAGGAACACCTTTTCAGAGACTGCCCCAAGAATCCCAACAAGGTTACATCTAATGTACAAATCAACGTAATAGAAGTAATTGAATCATCAGGGAGTGATAAAGAGTACACAGTACCATTGAAAGCAATAACGAGAGCCAAAGCCAGAGAGACCCCTGATAAAACGGATGAGAACAATCAAAATGACAAGGAGAGAGACACACCCATCCCTCAAAGAGTTGAAGACTCAGAAGAGCCGGAGAAAAGTATTGCAAGTAAAAGGTCCCAGAGATGGAAGCACCGAAGAGAAAGGCTAAAAGAAAAGAAGTTATTACAGAAGAAGGAAAAGGAGGAAAACGAACAAAAACCAAAAGAAGAACCGAAGAAGGAAAAAGGGAACAAAAATGAACAGTATAAAAAAGAGGAGGTAGGATCAGTTTTAGCAGACCCAATGCCTGAAGAATTAGCCATGTGGATTCAGGCATACAAGGCAAGAATAGGAGCAGGACCTACCATAGAACAACACGAGAGAGAATATCCAAGAGGCGACTTAGAAAAGGAAAGACTGGAGATCTGCAAGAAACTGATAGAAGTTGCACAACAAACCTTAGAAAAACCTGCATCGCCGTTACCCAACACCCGAATTTCTGAAGGAGAATTCCAAGAGTGTGTAAACACTCATGAAAAGCCCGAAGTAAATAGACCACAGAATGACGAACGTGGTGTTGAGAGAAAGGAAGGATCCATAGTTCCCGAAGTAGAAGGAGAATGGACTAAGGATCTATGGGCACGAGTTCAAGAGGACAAATGGAAGAAAGTGGAAGGAATTGAACCACCCTTTGAGGAATTAGAAGCAGAAAACGAAATAGATGGTTCAATACCTGAACTAAACTCAGAAGAAATTCTTCCAATGGATGCAAGTGACCAAGGAGAGGAAGAAGTAAAGGAACTGCCCAACTACACTGGGGAGTACGAGCACAATTCAGAATTGTATCGCATTCCCTCAATGAGGAAACGAGAAACGAACCCATCAGTCCAAACATCAGAGATCATACAACGCCTTAGAGAGGTGAAAATCCCATGTACCCTAACATTCGAAGAACTGTTAAAGGTAAAACCACATTTAAAAGAGAAATTAATCAATCAATGGGAGGTCAAGGAGGAAAAGAACGAGATAGCAGATGAAGTAAACACAGTGAGAATTCCAGTGGATAAAGTAGGAGACTTTAGTGAGGGAGATGAAGGAAATACCTGCCTTCCAATTACTTATAGGGGTTACACTACCAAAGCCATACTAGATTCAGGAGCTGGTGTTGGTATTGCTACCAAAGAAATTTGGGAGAAATGGGGAAAACCAACATTAAGACCAACACGCATGAAAATACAAATGGCAGATGGTCATACGGAGAGACCCTTAGGATTGTTGGAACGAGTAGTCTTCACTACGTGTGGAGTGGAATTCGAACACACTTTAGCAATATGTCACTTCGAAAGGCCAAGCAATTATGAAATGATCCTGGGAAGGCCTTTCATGAGACAGCTAAAGGTCGTACAAGATTGGGGAAAAGACGCGGTATACTTACAACACGCAGGAACCACCACTAGAATAAACCTACATACGTACACATATCAAGATGTTCCACCTCTACAATGGAATCAAATTCATAAGGAGGAAGATAATCAATCGGTTCATAGTGCAGGTTCTAGTGATCAGTCCTGGATGAACGAGGACACTCATCTGTGGATATGTCAAGCTGCAAAGAAGGAAGAGGAGAGAAGAAAAGGTTGGCAGCAAAAGCAAGGAATAGTGAGGTCTGTACAAGATCCATCTTATATGCCACAAGTTTCCGGATGAAGAATTTGAACCACACGGTTGGATGGAAATTTTAGCTACCCTCGATGTCTGTGTAAACGAAGAAGTAGTGACCATGAACGAATGTATCGATAAGGAGGGTTATGATGTTAGCCTATATATAGTAGTCCTTCAGGAGGCTGAAGAAGGAGAAGTGATCGAGAAAGACTGGAAGGAGGACTACGAGAGCATTGAAATGGAACCCGAACCAATGAATCTAGGAAATGGTACCACCAACATAAATATCACTACCTATGGAAAACACCAGGAACCCACACAGAAAGGGGAATTAGAAGTTGAAAGGGAATCAGAAGATGAAGAAAACAAAACCCAAGACCAATTTGAGGTACCAGCTCATTTTAAAAAATATGAAGTGGAGGAGAGAAAAATTGCTATTCAAATGCCGAAAAGAGAAGCACAGCCTGGAATAGCATATGACAATAAGGAACAAACCAAGAAGATAGTGGTAACTATGGAAGAAGGAGAAGAATGATGTACCTTCATAGGACAGGATGTCTCATTAGAAGAAGAACAAGAGTTAATTCGTCTCATAAGAGAATATCGGGATGTCTTTTCTTGGACCTATAAGGACTTGAAAGGAGTAGACCCTTCTATATGTGCGCATAGAATCCCCATGACATCCGAAGCCAAACCTTCTAAACAAAGACCATACACTTATAATGATGTGTATTCAGCCAAAATAAAGGAAGAAATAGACAAGTTGCTAGATGCTGGATTCATCTATGAAATTGAGCACACGGAATGGGTGTCACCTCTGGTGGTCGTACCAAAAAAGAATGGAAAGTTAAGAGTGTGCATCAATTTGAAGAAAGTAAATGCCGCAACCATAAGGGACAGTTATCCTTTACCAATCACTGATCATCTCTTGGAGCAGGGAAGGAAGTATATAGCTTTTTGGATGGCTTTTCAGGGTATAATCAGGTAGCCATTGCTCCTGAGGACCAACATAAAACAGCGTTCGCAACTGAATGGGGAGTATACGCCTTTAGAGTCATGCCTTTTGGTTTAACGAATGCCCCAGCTACCTTCCAAAGATTGATGTGTCATGTGTTCAAGGAATTTCTGAGAAAAAGTATGGAGGTATACGTGGATGATCTTTGTACATATTCAGCTATACGATCAGAGCACATCCCTGAACTAGAAAAGATTTTTGCCAAATGTCGACAATATCGAGTATGTCTCAATCCTGAAAAATGTGTCTTCATGGTTAGACAAGGGAAAATCTTAGGACATATTGTCTCTAAGAATGGAATCTCAACAGATGAAGACAAAATTAAAGTCATCTTAGACTTACCAAGACCCAAGAACGCAAAGGAAGTGCAAGCTTTTATGGGACATTGTGGATACTACCGTAGGTTCATTCACATGTATGCCATAATAGCAAAACCCTTGTATGGTCTCTTGACTCAATTTACTTGGACAGAGTGCGAAAAGGCATTCACAGAGTTGAAAAAGAGACTTAGTACCGCCCCAATTCTAAAATCACCCAATTGGAGCAAGCCTTTCCATATTCATGTTGACGCTTCTAACTATGCCATTGGATGCATCTTAGCCCAGCCGGCTGATGAAGGCAAGCTTGATCATCCAATTGCTTATGCGAGTAGACAACTGAATCAAGCCGAAAGAAATTATACCACTACGGAACGAGAGGGCTTAGGAATGGTATACGCCGTGAAGAAATTCAGACATTATCTTTTAGCCAACAAGTTCAAATTCTTCATAGACCATCAAGCTTTGTTGTACTTAGTCAATAAACCTTGTAACACGGGAAGGTTGGTAAGATGGTTTCTACTGCTAATGGAGTTTGACTTCGAAGTAATAGTGAAAAAGGGGAACACACATGTAAGAGCAGACCACCTTTCGAGGCTAACACACGGAGAGCCACCGAGTGGAGTGCCCGATGATCTGCCAGATACTTACCTTTTTAACCTGGAAGTATGTCCAAAGTGGGCTGAGAAATTGATCCCTATACTCACTCATGGGCCTCAACACTCAATCAATGGGAATAGCAAAAAAGAAATTCTTCAATCGAGGAATTTACACATTGTGTCAGGAAGTGTATACTACAAGGAACCCAACGGAGTGTTACTCAGATGTGTTGATGAGGATGAACAAACGCAACTAATTGAGCAAGCCCATGTGAACAAATGGAGAACACACAAAGGGATTCATGGAACTATCCAAGAACTGAAAAGATTAGGAGTATATTGGCCTGACATGCCCAAGAGTGTTCACGACCACGTAAGTAATTGTGCAGAATGCCGAGAGACGGTTCCCGAAGATCATATGTCTCTACCTTTTTCGACCATAGCACCCAATTGGAGTACAACATTAGTGAAATTCTTAAAAACTCAAGAACATGAATTAGGAACTAGCTTGGCAAGAAAGCGATCCTTAGAAGAAATGAGCAAGGACTACATTCTCATAGGAAAACAATTGTTCAAACGAGGGAAGGATAATCAACTAAGATTATGTGTGCATGAACGAGAATACCTACCCATATTAGAAATGGCACATGCAGGTGCTGCAGGAGGTCATTTTTCGGCTGAAAGAACTGTTAAAATGATTCTCTCTGCGGGCTTGTGGTGGCCAACTCTACATATGGATGCTGAAACGTATGTACGAATTTGTGAGACTTGTCAGAGAACTAAATACCCAATTCAGAGAGATGACATGCCATTAAGACCAATGATATGCGCGAGAGCCTTCACAAAATGGGGGATAGACTTCATTGGACCTATCAATCCACCTGCCAGAGGATCACATGCAGAATACATCATAGTAGCCACGGACTACTTAACTAAATGGGTAGAAGCAAAAGCTACTAGGAAGAATGATGCTCAAACTACCGCAAAATTTCTCTTTGAGCATATCTTCACCCGCTTTGGCTTGCCTATTGAGATTGTTAGCGATCGAGGAACGCACTTTCTCAATGAGGTAATTGAGTCATTAATGAATGAGTTCTTGGTGATTCATAAAAAATCAGCACCATACCATCCCCAAGCCAATGGACAGGCTAAGAGCTCTAACAAAGTGCTATGCACGGTGCTGACTAAGCTTGTCAATAATGGAAGATCTGATTGGGACAAACAATTGCATCATGCAATATGGGCATTCCGAGTTGCATATAAAACGGCCATTGGAACTACACCTTTCAATTTAGTGTATGGGCAAAATGCAATTTTGCCAATTGACTTCTTAGTGCCTACATTGAAAGTGGCCCAGCAATATGAGTGGAACGGTCATGAATTATCCCAACAACTAGATCAAATTGAGAAGTTACATGAGACTAGATTGCAAGCAGTAGCAGGCATTTATGCTGCTAAACGGAGACAAAAGGCATATTATGATGCACATATAAAAGACAAGGGACTTAAAGAAGGCGACTTAGTCCTAGTGTACACCCTAAAACAACATGCAAAGAAACTACAAAAACGTGGATATGGACCCTTGATCATAAATCGAATCTCTACTAGTGGTGCAGTCAATCTCGCCACACTAGACGGAGACATCCTTCCCAACTACATCAGTGGATGTAGAGTAAGACGATTCATGGAGCCCTTGACTGATCAAATGCTAGCGCGATTGGTAGGTGCCCAAAATAGAAAAAAAGAAGAAGAGAGAATACGAGAGGAAGCGAGACAGGAAGCATTGGAAAGAATAAAGAAACGGAAAGAGTGGATGAGAGAGCGAGATGAGAGATATCGGCTAGGAGAAGAACTCATCCCAATGGCTAATTTTAGAGCCACTCAAAACCTAGGATCGCAGAGAACACAACCATATTTAAATTTGGGAGCTGGTAAAACGGAGTACCACTTGGTGGATGCTCTCATTGATACAGGAGCTGCTGTAAGCTGCATCAAGCTTTTGTTGACCCAAAAACTCAAGGAGGCAGTACGCCCATCGATGGCAGAGTTGATAGGAATAGGAGGAACAATTACTCAATGCATAGGTGAGATCACCTTACCTTTACATCTTGGCAACAACACTATGGAACAAAAGCTGTTAGTGTGTCATGACCAAGATTTACTTGAAGAGGTAGTGTTAGGTCAAGACTGGATTTACGAATACGAAGTGACCATTCAATTGGCGTTAGGATACATCTCAACCAGGATAGGACATCGTGAAGTATTCAGTCTGCTAGACGAACGACCAATCAAATCTGTGAGCATGGAGCAAACAGTTCATTCTAATGAACAAAGTCCTGAATGTATGATCACTAGCACTATAGAGACACCTTCATCGAGTACTATATGTGCGGACACTTCGAATTCTATTTGCACACCATGTTCTAGTCTAGCAAGCCAAGAGAGTATCAATCTATCTGAAACCCACCTCACCGAAGCACCATGCATAAGAGAGACTAGTCCTCAGAGTAATTCAAAATCTGTACCCATTAAAATATACCCTATTCCATACTCTAACCAAGCGTGGATAAAGAAAGACCAAGTAGAGGAGTATCTTCGACGACAGAAGCACAACCGACATCAGAACAAACAATCAAAGGAGAAACCAACTCAGTCTGAACAACGAAGTCATCGACGAATTGCTACAATATGGATCCCAAAGAAAGTAGTAGTCGCTCAACAGGATCGTTCGCAAATCTGGATTCCTAAGTCATGCGCTACAAAGAAACCAAACCGAAACAAAGATCCTCAGCACAAGAAGAACCAATATGGTCCGCAGGCAAAACAGCCACAAAGAAAGGGTTACTGGAGAAAGAAGGAGTCTGCAAGGGCAACCCGAGTCATTCCGAGATTCACAAATCAGATAAAGCAGACCTACAACAAGAAGAAAAGAGCCACATTCAGTGGAAGTGGGCAACATACAACGAAGCCCAGCACAATGAAGCAAATTTGGATATCGAAAGACAAAACAAACAGCTTGCATCAACCAAATACTTCCAATTGCACACATATGGAGCCTTCGAGACCCAAAGTATGCATGATAAGGCCACATTACAAGGCCAAGCATTCGGCACATCCTTCTTCTATTTCAGGATAGTCAAGCACATTTTCCTCACGAGGAAATAGGAGAGCACTTGTACATATATTAAGAAAAATATTCCAAAAATTTTAATAACCGCTTCGGCTATAAACTAATTTTTCTGTTTTCCTTTTCAGATAAAAATATAAAATACCTAAAAATGTGAAAAACCCAGGTATTACCTTTCTCACACCCACGGGAAAGGGACGACACCATTCACTCGGAGCAATATCAAGCTTATGACAAACAATTAAAGGAGGATTTCTGATAATGTATGGCAACTAATTCATGCTCTACATTGAGTGCAGATGGCTTTTGAAGATTCTGAAGCAACTGTACCCGAGGAAGTGATGGATTTTCCTCCCCAAAGTATCACAAAGGCCAAGGGACACTGGTTCCGCGAAGACCACCCTGCAGGGGACTACCTGTTCCTCGCAACAATCAAAATCATGGACACGGATCATCTGTTTCCAATAATGTCCCAGGATTTTCGCGTGCAACATACACTTCCTTCTGTTGAAGAAACCATGAAGAAAGCAGGCATACATAAATATTTTGAACTGCCAATCTATAAGCCTGATTTTCAAAGATGCACTCAAGTCATGAATACACTACAGCCAGCACTACATGATCCTCTCGTGCCGGAAGCTAGAGTAATGGATAAGACAGGCGAATGGGTGATTATTCAATCCAATCATGAATTAATCAAGGAAGCCTTTGGATGGGAGAAGGATGGGGTCACCATAGTAAAAGAAGAAAGTAAAGGTGCAAAGACCCGGACCTTCGTCGACATCAACTGGGTGGACATAGAAGATGAGGTCAGATTGATCCACCAACACTTTTGCTTCCCGAATATGCATCGATACACAGCTCCACAAAAGATCATTGTGCAATTACTGTCCCATGCCATCAAGCAAATTGGAAATCAAATCAATTTGACTCCTTATGTTCAAGAAAGATTGTTCGAAGCCAAGAAGCAATGGAAGAATAAAAAGTTCCTAAATGGCAGTGTGGCACTAACCATCCTGATTTACCATGCCTTAGGAATGAGGGAACATTTACAAGAGATGACATCATCAACCGTCATTGCCCAATATGCCAAAGTGGCGACAGTTCCTAAGAGAAAGAAAGGCGCAAATATTGTGGAAGTGGCAGAAACGAGCTCTCAACCTAGAATGAGAGGTACTAAAAGATTCCGAGAAGTCAAGCTAAATGATGAAGACACACCAACTACTAAGAGGATCCATGTACTTCCCAAAACTACTATTGAAGGAAGGAAGGAAATAACGGCAAAAGACTTGACAGATGCTCTGGAAGAGACCCATCAATATACAGAAGGACAAGTCAATTTACCGGTCCAGGGTCATCATTATCAGCAGTCAGAACAAGCTAGGGAAACAAAAGGCAAACTCACCAAAGTACATAGATATCGGGAAATTGGGCTAGATAACTCTAGTTCTGGATCCGACAGCCAAGAGGAGCCCAATATATCGTTATTGGATGTAGATATTCAAAGCGAATCCAAAGATGACGGCCAATGGGAGGAATTAAATGAGGTAGACTATAACAAAGAGCAAAAAGACCTCAGGCAGGAAGATCATGTGACACAAGAAGATCAAGGTACCAGGAGCAAGGAAGCAAAAATGGAAGGTCACCTCACCTTAAAACTTAATGAAACTTCCAACATCCAAATCAAGGAGGCCACACCACCCCAAAAATTACGCCTAAAGACACCAAAGCAAGAATGTCAGGAAGAATGCCAGTCGAAGCACAAGCACAACCGGAAACAAACATCAAGGGATTAGAAGAGAAAGTGATTATATATGCAGATCAGCTCAAGAAGGAGCAAGAGACAATTGCCAATTGGGAAAAGAGATACATGGAGGACACAGCTGCACTCAGAACGAAATGGAAAAAAGCAGAGAATAACTACCTGCGACAGTGTAAGGAAGACACAGAGCACATGAATATTGTGGCCCAGGAACTAATTAAACATCAGGCAACTATTGCTAAGGCCGAAGAGGAAAACAAGAAAAAAGATGATTTGATCAAACAGCTTCAAGAACAATTAGAGCAGCGAGCAAAACAGGGGACACCAGTAGTTCCAAAAGAGACCACGGCTACTGTGGAGGAAGAGGTACGTCCTCTCTCTCCCCCCTCGTATCATTCACCAATAAGGGCGGAAAAGAAGGTTCCATTAGAACCTAATACACGAGAAATTGCAGAACTGAGTAGACCAAAAAGGGCACTACTAGTGTCCCAACTCACGGCGGAATTTGAAGATCAGATCATCAAGATCATGAAAGAAGCTCAGATAGATAATAAACAACTGGAACAAATTTTGAAGCCATTCAATGTACCATACGGACTACTTAAAGAGCAAACTAGATATTATATAAAGTCTTCAACGAATAAAGATCCGGACCACAACCTTCAATTCAGGCATGACACTTTTAATTACACTCAAGAGGAGTTCGAAAAGGCGGATCCGATATGGCGACGAAAGATTTTGGAGAAACATCCAACGTTGCGGGTACAGTGGGAAGCATCACCATATGAACTTCAAGTCAATCCATCTTTTTGTCCTGTACCCCGTAGACGATCTTGGATGCAATTTTGGGAAGGACAGCGCCAAGGCAATATCAATAATCAATGGCTCAACTACCCTTTACTACCTAGTCCGCCACATAATTACCTACCAACCGAAGAATATATGGTAAAGACAATGGAATTTTGGATTTCCAGATACGCTTCAGTGCCAGATTTAGCGGTAAAAATGACCAATAAAATTTTCAGCATGCTACTAACAATGCTAAAAGTGTTCCAACATGCCAAATACACATTTTTGAATTTCATTGGAATTACGCAAGGTCCAGAAGCCTTAATTTTTGATTTATCTACCATTCCCAGCCGACTTACTATTATGGCATATTATTCTCGCCTTATGTTTTTGTCATCGCCGTATATGCAAACCTTTGAAGAAGCATTCTTTACAGGATTCTTCGAAATTGATTCAGAAATTTTTGTTAAAATGACTTCAAATTTGAATGCAAGATTGGTGGCCTATGAAACAAGTTTCTTTGCTGATCATAGACAGGCGCTAGAAGACGGAGTAAAGTCTCAGCAATGGAAGGAATTCATGCTGTGTCACGCGAATTTGCTAAATCAAAGAGAGCAACAAGCCATACAAACATACACACGTCGCCACAAAAAGCCTGTCGAGGACGACAGAGTTCAGGAGGAGGGACGTGTAGAGGGACAATCAAGCAAAAAGAAAAGAAGGAGAAAATCAAAGTCTAAGACGGTGCAATAGATACATGATATTGGAAGACATATCTCTGCAAGAAGCCCCGCAGAGGCGCATTACCCATCTCTGCATAGAGCCCCGCAGGGGCGCACACACCAAGGAAAAGCAAACAGCCTCAAAGCAATACAACAGGGTCAGATGTGTGCAACCAGGACAAATCAGAGGACCAAAAGTTAGAAAGGGGTAGAGGCTGAAAAGTTTAAGAGGGTGACTAAGAACAGCACATTCCTAGTCACTGGTGGCGTGCGTGGCAACCCAAGTCAACAGGCAAGACAAATGCAGCAGGCTCTCGAGTAGTAGAGCTTGAATCAAGAAGGCCATCAAATCTGCATGTCTGTTGAATTACAGACAAAACTGACCAAGGGATGCGTGCGGAGAAAAGAAGTAATCAGCCGACGAACAGCTACAGCCTGTCAAGGGACGACAGAGATGAAGAGGGGGAGAGTGTTGCAGAGCTAAAGAAGTACGAAGCAGAGAAAAAGACGGGCCCCAAAATTTTTCCGATTTGGACATCATATCTTTTGTATCATACTCATTCTTGTAATATATTTCCCTTTGTAAATGCACTAGAGGAGTCCTCTAGATGCATCCCCACAGAAGATTAGAGATTTACCCATGTAAAATAGTAGGAAATTAGTCTTTTAGTGAATAAAGTGCCGGTCTCTTGTGTGAAAGGACCATTTTTAGGGCACTAGTATATAAGTCAAATGTGACTCTTTGTAAAAAACTTCTTGCCATTGTGAAGAAGGAGCTCTTCAAATTTTCGAGTTTGCCTCTTCCTTGCTGATTTTGATCTTCATTTCGCTCTTGTATGTGTGTGTTATGCTTGTAATGCATGTGTAGGACTGTTGTCTACCCCTTCCCCTCGGTTTTGAGCTGCTGTAGTGCGTGCGCAAGCTAGGAGAAGTTGTGGCGCGGGTATTTGTGATTCCCGTCATTCACTGTTTTTGCCATAACTTGAAGCAGAGTGGTCAGAATTGAGTGAAACCACCACCATTGATGCGTCTCGTCGAGAGCTTCGAAACGAGTACCCTATTGCCTATATTCGGAGTTCTGGGCTGGGAGAAAACCTCAAAATACTAAAAACTGCTGTAAGAGGCTTGCGGCAAACACTTTCAGTATTTCAGCGAGTGTGAGAGGTAGTAGTCTTTTCTCATGCATGCTAGCTAAACCACTTCATTTTCCATCACGTGTGCACACGTCTTCATACACTTGGTATGTCGTTCCTTAGGATTGACAATTAGATGTGTGTTAAAGTACCCACTATATGCACTTGTGTGGCAATTGAGGTATAGTCTCATTGGCACAAGTCCTTGAGTCATCTCGGCTCGAGTACACAGTATCTTACTTGTATTTTGAAAAATTCACACTTTTATTCCTTGGAAAAGAGTGGATTTTGCCTGAAAATTTGGAATACTTTCCTCAAGTGTTCTAGGTATTCTTATTATGATCTACTATAGATCAAAATATTATCCAAAAGGTCTACTACAAACTGCCCTAGATATGGCCATAGTACACTATTCATGAGCTTCATAAAAGTGGCAAGAGCATTGGTGAGACCAAAAGGCATCATCAAGAACTCATACTACCCATATCTAGTCCTAAAAATAGTTTTAGTTACATCCTCCATCCTAATCCTAATCTGATGATATCTTGACCTAAGATCAAGCTTTATAAAGTACCTAGCTTGGTGTAATTGATCAAATAGATCTTCCCATAGGCATAGGAAACTTGTATTTGATCATTACCTTATTTAATGACCTATAATCTATCCAATGTCTCATAAAGCCATCATTATTTTTTACTAAGAGCATTGGTGATGCCCAAGTTGAGTTACTAGCTCTAATGAAGCCCTTGTCTAGATAGGCCTGAAGTTACTTCTCTACCTTCTCATGTTGTGATATGCTAACCCTATAAAATGTCTTGAAAATAGAGTTGGTGTTAGTAACTACCTCAATGATGTGGTCAATGTCCCCTCTCTTAAGTGGTATCCCTCTAGGTAAATCAGTGGCAAAAACATCTATAAACTCAAATATAAGATACTTAAAACCTTTAACTACGCACTCTTGCAAAAATGAATACTAGAAAGTCCTCTTCATATTTACATTACTGACATGAAAATATACATCAGATGAAGTGCCTATACAATGCTCATGATCATGATTATACAATAAAAGATCTCTTGTACATGATCAGAATGAAATCAACTATATAACTCTAAAGATGAGATGAGAAGTGCACCAAATACATCTCTCTCTCCCTGAATACAATTTTTTCTTCCATTTTTCATAAATTCTTAGAGTGTTATTTTGATAACTACATTTAAGTAATGTCTCCCAAATCCCATAGCCACTCTCCACCTAAGAAAAGATTTGTCCTCTCCATATTTATTATTTGGAAGTCTATAAGGTCAAAATATCCTTGCATTTAGACTCCTAGATTGGATACCCTCGTATCCCATATCCTCTTATGTTCCCCTTGTATCATACATACTATGTATTTATGTGCACTCGATTGTTGTGAAATTTTCAACTTCTTGACCAAAGCATAGTTTATGAAGTTATGTGTGGTCGAATCATCCATCATGAATTTCACCCCAGTCCTATAAACACTACCATGAAGCTTAACTAAGTCATGTGGTCCAAATTCGGATGATCACAATGGCTGAGTCAAACAATAGGTGTTCTCTATATCCTCATGCATCACTTCGACCTCTTTGCAACTAGAGCTTCCATGTATTGGAAGTGTCTGCACTAGGTGGACCACCTTTTTGCCCTTATTAAGGGCCATAATAGTCCCTGGTCCTGCCTTTCTTATCTTCCCCTTACAAAGTGGATAGTTCCATTGTGCATGGCTAGGAGATAGACACCTAAAACATAGGTTTTTCCTCTTGGACCTCTCATACTACTCAGTGGCCCTTGTGATATTCATTTCTTTATGAACATTTTGTAGGTTTTTCCCCATAAATATTTTTCTTCTTGAATTTAGTGATACTAACACGTTTGAGGGCCTGATCCATCTACATAGGCATATATTGAGGACGATTATGGTCCTCATAGATCTGTGAATATTTGATTGCCTCCTCAATTTTTTTTGGTGTGTTTTATCTCACTTCTATCTTAATGGCCTTATCTAAGCCTCTAAAAAACCCTTGGTCTTGTGAAATTCATCTAATTCCTTAAGTTTATAGTGGGATATATAGATAGAAAAAGGTCTACCTCTCTGTATAATCCTATCCCACTCATCCCAATTCCTCTTTTCCTCATCCTTAGGAAGAAATTCTTCCAAGAAATTCTTTCAAGAAAATACTTTCAAACTAAGTCTATTCAATAGGGATGGAATTCATCTCCTTGAGACTTATCCAAACTAAGTCTAGTTAGTAAGGATGGAATTTTCCTCCTTAAGAATCATCCACCACTTATAAGCATATGGGCCAAGCAAGAGACTCACAAGCAATGTTTCACTTTTATAATTCAACAATTAAAGATACCCCTATTACATTTTATTTGGTGTTGAAGTTTTACTACATTCAAGTGTTAAATTAAGTTAATGTTTCCTCTTTTATATAGAGTGTACTGGTAAATCAAAGTTTATACTAAAGGTTGATGAGTGTCAAATTATAAAGAGTCGGCGATTGGAAAGGTTGAGTGTGATGCTAATGAATGAAGCTATGGACCACGCAATGGGTGATAAAACTTTAGGATCCACTTCCCATTTTACTTACAATGTGCAATTCGAGAGAGATATTTGGTGGTTAGGTGCTATAGAAGTTCCCAAAGAAACAAACAATGTTACTTGATGGATTTTTAGTAGGACTCCATGGATTACAAAAGTAATTTCTTCTCAAATACATGGGCAAAAGCTTTTTGTAGATGGTATAGTGATTTTGAGGTAAAATGACATTTGGATGGAGACCTTAAGAGTATAAAATGCAGGTTAGGTTGTAAACAAGGAGCATCTTCTCTCTATCATTACCCATATTATACACAAGGTTACAAAGGATCTAAGAGACAATCTAACCTGCAAGGGCATTGATGAGAGTTGATGACTCTGAAGAAATTGATGACATAGACTCATGGAATCATAGGGAATGGGAGATATCACTTTGAGGTATCCAATGTTAGAAGAACTGAGTCGTGAAAAAATAAGCAATGATTGGAACCCCATTATTCCATTTCCATTGGTCAATGTTCACTTTTGTACTTTGCACGCATTCATGAACATCTTTGATAGGCTTTTGAAGCTCCATGTTGAATATGCATTTGCAATGAAAACATTAGAGAGGTTTACAATAGCAATCCAAAAACTAGAAGATCTTCTAAAACTTCGACCGGTTGTCATGGTGGCCATGTATCTTTAGTTGTTAAGTAGTATGGTGAGTCTCAAGAGATTTCACCCCAAGTTTTAATGACCGGGAAGAAGGCAAGACGTTTCTTTAAAAGAGATGTGAATAGTCAAGATGATGGGAAATGGGAGCTTTGGAAAGACCTCTGTTTTATTACGGCAGACAATGACCGTCCCATTGATCTCATTAATAAGCGAAAGAAGGTTTGGTCATCCTTAGATCAATTGTTACATTTGATAGGTTTGGTTTCTAGTAATTCTTCACAACAAGAAATATTCCAAGTGGCTTTGAAGGAGTTTACACACTCATTCATCCTATCATGGGGAGAAAGCAACATTACAAATTACATAGTAAGTTTTTCTTATATTTTTTAATTTGGTCTTAAATACCATGTGTATATCTTATTGACTAGACCATAGCATATTCGTTTTGCACATGAAGCATATTTTATGAATCGATATGGATCACTAGATATTTTTAGTACACAAGGAATGGAGAAGTCACATTACAGGGCTAGAGATGTTTACTTTAAAAACATCCATCATAAGGGTGGTCTATTGCAATCGAACTATTTAGAAGAAATGTTCAACTAGTTTTTCCGTACGACATCCTCTAAAAAATAAGCAATGTAATGAGCATGTGAGTCATGAATAGCAAAGATTTCAAGAAAGATGCAACATGATATTGCAAGAGAGAAGTGGATCTCATCATCAGGACTAGTACATCATGCCCAATGGCATGCACAAAGAGTCCGAGAGGGTTCTTCTTGGAAATAGTTTCTAGACTCCCACAATATATTATTAGTTTTTGAAACTTTTTTCAAGGTTTTTATAATTCCTTTCTCTTCAAATAAATTTTTAATTATTTCATATCATGCTACATTTTTTATTGTTACTATTAGTTTTTAAATATTTTCTGAATATTATTTTAATGTTTTAAATTAATTTTTATCTGAACAAGACAAATCTTAAGTGAAAGGCTATAAATAAAGGTGCCCTTATTCATTTTACCATTTTAGATCCTAAGAGAATGGCATGCACAAAGCAGACTGCTAGAAAGGATCATGTCATCTACCCTAGCCATGTGCAAGGTACTTAATGCCCACCATGGATGATATCCCATAAGAAGCATCGAACCACAAGCCACTCTTCTAGAAGAAACTTGGGTGCACACACACACTCCGGTAGCATTCCATCATGGGGGAATGAAGCTTCAAAACAAGAGAGAGAGAGAGAGAGATGTAACACAAGAAATGTAACCTTCCCCTTCTAGATTTGATGATGAGCCCCCACGCAAGACATCATTAAAGGCAAGACCCAAACAACAAAGATGGAGACAAGTCATAATGGATTCAATGTCAAATTTAGAGAGTTCCTTGTGAAGAAAGTGTTAACGAGCCACCATGGAACCATGGCCATATCCTAGTGAACCATTGAGTAACACAAGGAGGCAAGACACTCCCTACAGGACAAGGATAGAGACCAACTGATGAAGAAAGAGAGCAAAGTCGGGCAGAGCAAGTAAATGATGAGGCAAGACTATCTAGGCATGCTCCAAGAAGAAAGAAGAACTATCAACCGTGTCATAGAACACAACGAACACAACCCAAGATCCCTTCAAATGCAAGAGCACTACAAAGGCACAGAAAGCAAACCAGAGCCTTTGCAAAGATTCAATATTATCAAAAGTCTGTGGAGCTTCTTATTCCACGAAGGCCATTTGCAAGAATTGTGAAGGAAGAAATCCAAAGCTATTGTGTCGGACATCATATTAAAGGGATAGCCATTGAGGCACTCCAAGAAGCTATAGAGGCGTATCTAATCTCAATGTTGGAGGACTCTGACCTGTGTGCTATCCATGCAAAGAAAGTGACAATACAACCTAAAGATATGTAGCTAGCTAGAAGGATTAGGGGGAATAACCCTTAACATTTGTAAACTCTCTTGTTGAGAGAACTTTTTGTATATCCCAAATGATTAATATAATCTTCTTTTTATTATATTTGTTCTCCAAAGTGTTTGTCTCTTAGTGTACATGTTTTGAAGTCTATGTCTCCTAAGTATCTAAAAGTGTCTCTTTGTCATTGCTCATGAGTATCTTAGTCTTCCACACTATTTATCAAGTTAATCAACTATTTCATGTACATGGGGTGTGTATTTTGTGGTTAGGGTGCTTGCAATGGCCAATAATAGCAAAAAAAAAGGCTTTCCATAGAAACATGGGATTGGGCCCTACAAAAGTTCTGCAAGGTGTAATCTCGTGTTTTTGTGGTAGGCATTTTTTGGATATTCTAGGCCATCAAACCACAAGCATGGACATTGAAGGATATGGTCTTCCTTATCTAACGTGCAATTCATGCAAAACCTTTTTACAAGAGAGCAATAAGTTTGATGCATACTTACATGTACTTATACCTTGATGCATGTTTATATGCACCCATAGGAGTCCAAATGTTCTCTACTAATTACACATAAGAAGAGTCTCCCACACTGTTAATCAATTTTAGCTTATAATTGATGTACATGCACTTTCTATTTTGTGCTCATAGTGCTTGCAGTGGCTAGGAATGCCAAAAAAAGGCTTGCCAATTTGGGTTGCAGGGCCCAATCCCACATTTCTATGGCAAGCCTTTTTTTGGCATTCCTAGGCCATTGCAAGCACTTTGGGCAACATAAGTTGAAAAGAAATGTTGATTTAACTATGCAAAACATATGAAATTGTCAAAAACAAAGACACAATAGAAAATTGAATGCACATGGGAATTGAGAAAAGCATACTTTCTCTTTTGAATTTTTACAATTGGCTCTTAGCCTTGCGCCTCTTCACTACATTCTTTCTTCTTTGAAAAGATAGTGGAAATTGGTAAGTCAAAACTAATTGGGATATTAAATGGCAGTCTGTCAATACAAGACCCAAAGCTATTCCTATTTGACCTAATATTTTTCCTCTAAAGTGAACTCCTAGGGTAATAAGGGCAAAGGATCTCCTAAACGAAATGACCCATGCCAATTTGCTCCACAACAGGGGATGTTGGAATCTTCTTCTCCAAAATTCCTTCCCTTGTTGTGGCCAGATCCTCTTGAGTGGCGTTTTGGTTGGCATCACTCAAAATCTCCTCGAACACAAATGGAGTGGTTTCCACAACTGAATCACCAAATGGAATGGTTTATTTTTCAATTTTGTCAAAAGTGTTGTCCATGGGAACATCCGAGGTTGAGCAAAAAATACTTAGGCATTCATCAAGGTGTACACCAAATGCCTTCTCAATATCATGTAAGAAAAAAAATTCTTCTCCATCGACAAGCACCACGGAAAACATTTCCATATCTACCTCCGGTAGAGTGGGTTCCAAGGGCTCCAAGTTGGATGGTGGACAATTTTCTGAACTATTGACTTCCTTCAATTTGTCCGCTACAACATGAGGAAATTGTCCATGATTTTTTTCACTCTCTTCTAATAAGTTGAGAGCTTTCTTTTGCGGTTCCTTTTTATCATCTACAAAGCCCCCAATAACAAGATGGGGTAGGTCCATGGGTGTAGGTTCAGGCTCCTCATTGACAAAAAATATTGTTGTTGCAACATAGGATATATATTTTCTTCCCATCTTCCTCTTCCTATTTAATTGCTTAATTAATGGCACCGTGTCATCTAACAAGTGCCGTGCATCTTAGCAATAACCATGAAATGCTTTAGGCGCTTTGCAAAGGCCTTATCTCCTTTATGGATGTAAAAAACTAGGTCATAGGGGATCCATTTACACTCTTATGCTAGAATATCTCTGGCATATCATAAGATATAGAATTCTAGGAAATCAATAATCTCCTAAAGCACATCGGAGTCCATTGTTAGTGCCCCTTCAAGATTAGGGACTCTATAGACTAGGTCATAAAGATCTATATGACCTTTGTAGTCTGTACTATCCAAGAACTGCATGAATAGATCTCGAGGAGATTTGATGGGAGTGGAAGTGCTAGTAGCCATTGCATGAGGGCATAGTATTCTATTGGCTTGCAAGATTTTCTAGCTCTTTGTGAGTGAAAATGTGAGAAATGAGCATATAGAACCCATTTTTATAGTAGTTTCAATTTTTTAAAGTGACTGTGCCCACTTTTAAAAGTACATAATAAAATAGCAAAAGTTAAAAAAATGAGTTTCCGATGACAAAATAATGCATAGAACACCAAATGATATGAATATTTTTGCATCGAAGCAAATGCTTAAACATAACATAACAAAAGACAACATGACCAACTACATTTCAAAGTAGTGAACATAGAATTTTGACATTCCAAACGTTTTGAAATTATTGTTGCAAATAAGAAGGTATCACTACTAGAAATGGGGGGCATAGAGACGTCCCCCGTTGAAAAAAAAGCAAGTCCCATCGCTTATGCGACGCGACGCTTACTCCACAGAGCGTCACATAAGCGACAAGACTATTTTTATTTAAAAAAAAGGGAGGAATGTCACATAAGCGATGCATAGCATCACTTATGCGATGCTAGTGGCCACCGTTACAAATAGCATCGCTAATCAGTGATGCTATTAGCGACGTTGGCACATAGCTTGCGACACTTGAGCATCATAAAAATAAATTCAATTTCTCCTAACACATTTGTGCTGGGATTGAGACGAGAGAGGGAGAGGGAGAGGGAGAGGGAGAGAGAGAGAGAGAGAGAGAGAGAGAGAGAGAGAGAGCACGTGCATGCACATCCAATAGGATGGTCGAAGAGAGAGGTGAAGGTACATGCACACACACACATAGATTTACACACACACATACACATGCATACACACACATATATACACACATAGACACACACATATACACACATATACACATAGACATATACATATACACATATACACATAGACACACACATATACACACATATACACATAGACATAGACATAGACACATACACATACACACATAGAAACACACACACATACACACACACATACACACATACACACATAGACACATATACACATACACACACACATACACATGCATGCACACACATATATACACATACACATGTATATACACACATAGACACACATAGACACACACGCATACACACACATACACACATACACATACACATACACACACACATACACATAGATTTACACACACACACATACACATGCATACTGTTAAAAGGGGACTTCCGTCACGTCCACTTTTAATCTCTTCGGGTTCTTGGGGATGGTGGGGGTCTGACAATGCAGAGGCCCTTTATCTGATTTTCCCAACTTAACTATCAAATTAAACAGCTACTATCTAGTATAACTTCTTTTACATTGTATTACTGTTCGTATTTTGGTTATTCCTTACACACTCTTTAACGCATAAATTAATGATCACCGTCGCTTAGACTGATTAACGTCAACATAACATTATTGTGTTATCGGGAATTAATGTAATTCAACAAGGACAGAGTAACAGTACTCAGAATATCTGAAATCTGCACTACGACGTCTCCACAAGATCGCAAATCGCCCAGACAGACAGTCTGGCGATCCCGTTTCTCTACCGCCGAAGAACGCCGTAATGTCTCTTCATTAGTAGGTAAAAAAGTTACATCACTTCGCTACTCCCTTTCAGTGCGTGCGGTATATGAAAATATAAAAGTTACATTGTGCCAATCTGGCGGCCTAACACTGGCACGCACGGTGGACTTGAACCCGCAAAGAAAAGAAAACTAAGGCTCATCTACAATGCCTTGGATATACATGGTTCTTGCTAATTTGAAAGTTCTGGTGATTTTTTGTTTTAATGAATCCAACATCAGTTTTTACGTTTTCGGCTCCACCAACTGTGCGTCAGTTCGGACCGAACTTGCCGCAATGACCTGACTCATCAAAACTTCATTCTGGGTCTGCAAAAATGCTTCTTGTAAGTAAAAGTCATTGGCAAGGGCTGCATCGCGGCTCAATCTCATATCTTCAATTTGTCCATCTATTCTGGATAGTCTATCGGCTTGAACTCCCAACTGTTTTTCTCTGGGTTCCAGTTCTTTAGATTGAAACTTCATTGTTTTATAATACGCTTCTCTTTCCTTCTGCACACCTTCTAGGTCCTTCTTCAATTTGAGATATTTACCAAGCTCTTCCTGTAATTCTTGATCTCGCCTGAACAATGTTTCAGTGGTAGTATGAAGCTCTACTTCTGCTTTAAGCACATTAGCGGCCAGAGATTGAGATGCTTCTTCTAAGATGCTATAGGCTTCGCACGTACTATGAAGTTCATGGCCTAACGCTATCGTCGCATCTGACTTGTCAATGAGTTCCTGCTTCAGCGTAGTAATTTCTGTATCCTTTTGACCCAGCAAAGCATCCCTCTATGCGAGCTGATCTTGAAGTTGTTGAATCTGTAACTGCAGGGCATGATTTTCCGCTTTCACCACATTAGTCTCCTCTTGCAATGGAGCAATGTCGGCTTCTAAGACATCCACTTTGTGCTGTAATTCTTGTCGGATAATGTCGGTCGCCATCTTCAATTGCATAGGTAACTGCTGAGAAAATTGGATCAAAAGTCGACCCATTGATTCTAGTTCGTGAAACATCGGGGTCGGAGGAAGAAGGATAGGAAGGGCTTGAGACGTAGAAGCGAAGCAGGGGAGGGTGGTGGAGAGTAATTGGGAGAAGAAGATGAAGTAGCGGATACGTCTCGAACAATAGGCGCAACGGGGAAAACCAGTTCAACAGTGTTCATGGGTGGAAGAGGTGAAATAATTGGCGTTAGAATGAGGCCGGTGGTATTCTGCTTTGATGCCTCAACATTATCGATGATGGTGTCAATCATAGCAAGCATGTCGTTTAAAATGCCAGCAGCAATATCCTTCACCGAATCTTGATTCTGCATATGAGAATCCTCCCGAGAAGAAACTTCTTCAGAGTCTTCGGTGTAGGCATCTTGTTCCTGCTGCTTATTTGGAGAAGAATGATGGGAAGATTTGACATGAATGGATGTAGCGGTGTCATGGAAGAGTTCTTCTTCATTACCAGCCTTCGATCCCTACACGTGAATTTTAGAAGGACTTATACGTCTGCGTTTGCGGTGAAGAAGTTGAAATAGATCCTCATCATCATCCTCTGCGTCCTCGAGCACTTGAGTAGATTCTTCATGGAGCAAGATGGGAGCGTTTGGAGGCGGTTGCGTGGCTTGGATTACTGGAAAGAGAACAGTGAGGATATGGGGAAGACGAGAACGTGGAAGGTCACCCTTATTGACCTGTTTGATAACCGCGACACATTCACGGTGAATGCACCGGAAATAAAAAGAAGCAAAATTGACAGACTCGCGAGAAGCCATGTCTATCATCGAATAGAAGGGGTGCGAGATACCGTAAGTGCGTTTTTGCAAATTCAAAACAGCAACTAAAAACTACAGAGCAGTGCGCTCTGGTTCGGGTCTACACAAAATGGCGTACTCATTAGATGAGTGCCGAGGAAACAACTCTTTCATGGTGGCTACAAGAAGGAGTGGACCATTCTCCAATCCTTCCATAGGGAGGCGGAAAGCTTCAGCAAACAAAGCTAAAGTGATAACAACACGGGATGGGAAGCAGGCGATGGGCCAACACTGCTCTGTAGCAGGTGTAGAGGCAATGGTAGCAATAATTTGCGCATAAAATGGCTGACATTCCACTAAATGACAGGGCAATTGAGTGAAATTCAACAAACCGCGACTGTGCAAGTACTCACTTACTTCAGGAGTGAGTCGTGCACGGAAAGTAGCGACATTCACTAAAGCTTCCATGGTGTGCACAAGTAAGCACAAAATACAAACGACAAGGAATGCACAATCACACAAACACAATAATGATTAACAAGAAAAGAAACAAGATTAAGTAGTCACAGAGGCAACGTTAGGTGGGCGAAAACCCTAATCATCACGCGATATTGGAAAGATATCCATCATAATTACGGCATGCATGCAGTAGAAGAAATAGTAACACAGGGCGACGATTAATCATAGTTAGATGCCATAACAAGGAGATTACGGCCAGTGGTCAACCGAAATGCGGGGAAAAACTAAAACAAATGAAACACGAACATGACAAGGGACACGTCATCGGTTATCGGCCGATGGCTGATATGGGCGAAGCTTACATCCATTAATCACTTTTAGAAGAGGAACTCCGATTAAGGTGGCCAACCTAAAAGTAGCAGGTCCCACCTACTCAATAATTTAGTATGGATCGAACCACCGTAATTTAAATTTTCCAGCAGATCGATTTGCTTTAGCATTGTAGAATAACATCAGTTGCCCCACTGTAAACAGAGGGGTCTTGAGGAAACAATCATGGGTACGAGCTTGATGAAGCTGAACTTCTTGAAGTACCAGAAAACTTTCCCAGTGCTGTTCGTCCAATGATCTGACCGTATCCAACCGAAATGGCAAGGATTCTTCCGGTAGCAATTTCCGAGCTAAAGCAACGCGTAGACATGGGACTACTACTTCCATCGGTGCAATAGCTTCCAATCCATAAGCTAATTTGAATGGAGTCATGCCAGTAGCTACCTTGTACATAGTCCGGTAAGCCCATAGAACTACAGGTAGTAACTGGTCCCAATGTTTCGGACATTCCAAAAGCAATTGACGGAGCATAGTCAACAAAGTCTTATTGGTACTCTCCGCCAGACCATTAGCACGGGGATAATAAGGCGAGCTGAATTTGTGGACAATCTGAAATGTCTCAGTCAATACTTGCATTAAGTGGTTAGCAAAGTGTGTACCTTGGTCCGTAACGATTTCCAGAGGCAACCCATAACGAGGAAAAACATCCTTCATCAGGCATTTGGCCATCGAAATTGCTGTGGCCGACCGTAATGCCCAAGCCTCCGCCCACCGAGTGGCATAATCGGTACAAGTCAAGATATAGCGGCTATTGGTGAAAGTAGCTGGGGGTGTTATTGGACCAATAAAATCTAGACCCCACTTCTGAAAGGGTTCCAGAGGTAAGACCAGTTGAAGGGGAAAGAAGTGCTGTTGTAATGGTTGTCCAAACCGTTGACAGGACTCTGCTGCACAAACTGAGTCACATCTTTGTACATGGTAGGCCACCAAAGTCCACTTTGAAGAATTTTACGGTGAGTAAGATCAACGGTGAAATGTCCGCCCGAGGGTAATGAATGAGCCATAGCAATAACCAATTCTACTTCATGGGGAGGAATACATCAAAATAAAACACCAGTATGATCCATGTAGTACAATTGCCTAAATCAACCGGAATCGGTGACTGTAAACTGCAAATTTCCACCACAGAGCAGGGGAAGTATGAGGAGGAAGACACCCGTTAGTTAGAAACGTTATTATCGTATCATAGTATGTAGGGGAAACAAGAGGTTCTGTGGATTCTTCAATAGTTGGCTCAGTAGCGTAAATTGCTGGTGTAGTGTCATCAACCCCCACCGGAGCTTCACCGGAATCCAACCAAGATAGAAAATCCGCCAAGGCATGTGTTGTGCCGGATCGATGAATAACTTCATAGTCGAATTCCTGTAATAAGAGAACCCATTGAGCCAAGCGACCACCTAAATGTTGCTGCCGGACCAAATACACAAGTGCGGCATGAACCACGTGGAAGGTGAACTTTCGAACCAACAAATAATGGTGAAACTTCTTCACAGAGTACACCAACCTGAGACATTCTCTTTCGATCACTGAATAGTTTCTTTCAGCAGGGGCTAATCGGCGACTTGCATAATATACAGGCCGAAACCATTTGTCAGTTTGCTGCATGAGTACGCTACCAATAGCTATGTCCGATGCATCCACAAAGACATGGAACGAACGATCCCAATCAGGTGGTTGCAAAATTGGGGCCCCCCGTCAATAACACCTTTAAACAATCAAATGCATTTTGGCACTCCGATGTCCAATCATACTGCCCCGGAGCACTAGTCATAAGCCGATTGAACGGTGTTGCTAAATGAGCTAACCACCGCAAATGTCTGCCATGCCACTGGATTTGGCCCAGAAAATGCATAACTTCTTTCGGTGTCGTAGGGACTGGTGCCTCCAACACGACTGCAACTTTATCCGTATCACATTGTATCCCTTGTGCAGAGATAATTCCGAGTAGTTTGCCACAAGAGACCGCAAAAATAGATTTTGTCGGATTCAAACATAGTCGGTATTCGCAACATTTCTCAAAGCAGCACCGTAAATGATACAGGTGCGCCACAGTCTTACCAAATAAGGAAAAGTCGTCCAAATATACCTACATAAAAGTAGTCAAGTAGGGTTCAAAAACTTCTTGCATACATCGTTGAAATGTACTTGGAGCATTCCTTAACCCAAACCACATTACCGTACAAGCATAAACACCCCAGTTCGTGATAAAAGCTGTTTTAGGTATGTCCTGTTCTGCCATCCTCACCTGATTATAGCCACTATATCCATCCAAAAATTAATACGTCTCGTGCGCTGCCACCCTGTCGAGCATTGTGTCCAGAAAGGGGAGAGGAAATGGATCTAGTACAGTGGCCACATTCAGTTTTCGATAATCAACACAGATGCGCAACTGTTTATTTTTCTTCGGAACAATCACTATCGGAGATATCCATTCAGCATGCTTGATTGGTACAATGAATCCCACCTTCAATAACCGATCGAGATCTGCCTTGACCTGTGCTGCATAATTGGGGTTCATTCGATAACTAGGCTGTTTAATTGGCTTCGCCTCTGGTTTGAGCACAAACCGATGTTGATAGATCCGCGAGTCCAAACCTTTCATATCTCGATAGTCCCAAGAAAAAACATCGGAGAACTCACACAATAGTCGTATCAAATCATCTTGAAATATCTCTGACAATCCTGCCTTAATCTTAACTGGCCGTAGGTTAATCGCATCACCCAAATTATATGTTACTAATTGATCTTTCGATACATAAAATTATCGAGGTTTTACCAGATCATCAGCTGACTGCAAAAGTTGATGTAAGGTGGCTCCATCCAGAGCGACACTATCATCTGCATCTGCCTCTCCGGTCACTGGTACCACTGTGCAAGCGGTCGGACTCCACTTGTCTACGACCGACTGGAGATCTACAGTACCTAATGAGATCAGATCCTTATTGGTCTTCAGAAACACCTCTTCCTCATCGCCAGATAAGCCATCCAACATGTGGACCGGCTCCGCTACATATGGTCTTGCATGAAGCTCGTAGGGCTTCATGGCATCCAATTTAACTACATATTTACGGTGATTATCGTTGAAAGTTAACTTCTGCGCGGACCAATCCTGTACAACTTTGGCTTGTTTCAACCATGGTCGACCGAAAAGTAGATTGTAGTCGAGGCTGGATTCTGGTAGTTCGAGAACTACAAAAGTCATTTTGAATGTGGTACCCTGCAAGGTAATCGGAATATTCCGTACTAGCCCCACCGGATGGACTCGGGATTGGTCTGCCATGTAGACAAAAAATTGTACAGGCTCGATTTGGGTCCAACCCAATTGCTTGCAGAGTGCTACCGTTGCTATATTCACACATGAACCGCCATCAATTAGCACTTGAGTAATCTTTTGGTTTTTATGCCAGACCGTGATTAATGGGGCTGAATGATCCACCGTAGAATCAGCTTCCGGTTGTATTGTTGCAGTCATCGGAGTACAGGAAGATCTGGGACTAACCTGCTGTTGAAATTGCTGCCTGACGCCTGGCACTAAGGCAAGTAACTATCCCAAAGGGAGTGTAATTGAAGCCTTAGCAAGGATATCCCATACCTGATCTGTTTGGATCGTGCTTCTCATCAATTCTGATGATGATTCTACTGTTGCTGGGGTAGAATTTTGTTCATTCGATCTTGCCTTAGGCAGGGGAACCTGTGTTACCGGAATTGGATCAGGAAACACAGTTGGCTCTTTGGCTGTCAATTGAGTGGCCTTTGTATACATTCGCTGCTGCTCACGGATACCGGGCTCGAACACCTCAGCGGTGGGTTGCAACTACTTACCCGATCGGGTCTGAACCACTGCTGCTTGTGATTCAACTGGTGAAATATAGACCATGTTGGTCATTGGATTTTGTCGCTCCTTCTTCCTTTTGTTGTACTCTGCTGCATCCTTGCGAAACCTACGAATGTGGCCAATCTCGCCGCAAAAATGACATCGAGGTGGTGGAAGAGAAGTACCTTCCGCTGATGTACCCGTCTGCCATCGATTTGAATTGAAATTGGTATTCCGCTGACCCCTATAATTTCGATATCCTTGCGACTGATTGTTTCGCATTTGTGGTGGCACGTAATGGGTTGCTGGCTGACCTGGTTCCTGTATGATGGCATTTATAGCTCCTCGCCCCTGCACTTTGGCATTATACGCGCAATTTTCCGTTGAGTGTCCTGTTGTGTTGCAGATGGCACAATACATCTGGTTAAGGGCACATGTAACACTGGTGTGGCCTCGATTTTTGCACTTGGTGCAATACATCTGTTTAGCCGGATCATCTGTTATGTTCTTACTGGCTTTCAGCCACTCCAAGTCTTCGATGAATCCCCCAACTTTATGCTCTAGTTGTAGGGCCATCGCAATAACAGCATCCAGTGTCATAGCACCCACGCAACAGATGATCATAATTTGTCTTAACTGTGGGGTCAACCCGTTAATGAACCACTGGGTTATAACATCATCCGGTAGATTAGCGTGTGCCGGAGGCAGTTGTCTTAAGTGAGTTCTAAATAATGTTGCGTATTCATGAACAGTCTGGTGCGGCTTCTGCCGATTGTTCTGCAAATAGTCGAAGATTTCGGCAGGATTCTTCTTCAACTGGAATCTCTGTAAAAACGCATCCCTCACAGCATCATAGTTAACGAAATGATTAATATCATACTCAGTCAACCATCTAGCCGCTTCATTAACTTAGGTGGCCTGAAATACGATAGCCTTGTACGCCGGATTGGGTGGATGGTTCAGCACTGCATAGCTTATCTCAAAGGTGCGTACATGTGCATCAGGGTGTGTTGGTGCATTTTGCCCAAGCCTACATGCTTGATATGCTTGATATTATCCTCATTTGTAAGTCACATGAGTAGTCATGTGAACACCTCTTGTAAAAGAGTACATTTTATCTCTTGTAAATGGAAAAAGAAAAAAGTAAAAGGATGGCTTACCTCATCCATGATGTAAAAGCAAATTCGTGGCTCCAACTACCAAAATCACGAATTTTTGAGCTGAGGGAATCTCTCCTAACTTTGGGGATCACTTTTAGGTGGAGCCATTCGAATTCGAATTCAAAACTCCCTCCAAGAATTGCTATAAAAGGAGCAAGAAGGAAGAGGCGATTAGCAAGCCTTGTACGTGACCACTTCATGTCATTTTGTAGAGATTGAAGAGCTTACTCCATAGCTCTATCATTCTACTCCCATTGTGCAAAGATTCATTGCCAATGTGGTTGTAATCATATGTGAATCTATACATTTATTATCATCTACCTCTCTGTTTTGTTCTCTGCTATACTCACTCAGAGCAGTAACTTCAGAAGGTCATATCTCGAGTTTTACTGAACCTTTTTCAGTGTTTTAAAGTGCGTTGGATAGCTCTCACTGTCTAGTTTCTACCTATAAATTTTCAAGGTCATTGGATTTATACTTTTGGAGATATCTGCATTTTACTGCTTACTGGTCTATCTCTGCAGAGCCCCGAGAATTGTGGGAATGTTCCAGAACTTGATGAAACTTGTTCTCAGTGCTCAGTCCATCATTTGAAGTGTTTTAACTTGGAATAGGAAGCTTGCTAAGTCTATTTGCTATGCCCAAAAGGAATTTTTCTAATTCCTTCCAGGTTGAGAGCACTGTTCATTTTTTCCAGCAGGTGTATGTCCAAAAATAGCAAGTTTTGGGAGCTAGTCATTTCGCAACTTGTCGGTCTTGACTTAAACTTTTGGGATACATGTTCCAAAGTACTTGGCTGATATTTTGGTGGATTTAGGAAGCTCAAAGGGTCTACTAATCAACTCTGAAGTCTCAGTTGGCTGGTGTGAAGCTGGTTGTAGCGGCACCTACTCATCTTTGGATTGCATCCACCATCTCTCTTCACAGTGGTATCAGAGCATAGTCAAGCAACATGGGAGATGGATTTCCATCAACAATTGACAAATTGGATCGAAACAACTATCCGGCATGGTCTCTAAGGATGGAGGCTTACCTTCAAGGGAGGAATCTATATGGATTCATATCCGGAGATGAAGCAATGCCAACCATGAGGAACAAAGGGCAACCATCACATGAAGAAGTGGAAGGACTTTCGAATTGGTGTTCGAAGGATGCACTTGCAAGGTCCTATATTCTAAACTCAATCTCTGATTTTCTTTTACCTCATGTCAAGGGATGCAAGACATCAAGAGAAACCTGGAATGCACTTGCTTCTTTCTTCTCTTCCAACACTCGAGCAAGGAAGAACCAATTGTGGATGGAGTTCACAACAATGAAGAAAAGCCCGAAGCAAAATGTGACTGATTATGTCACAAAGATGAAGGAGATTTCCGACCAACTTGGAAGCATTGGAGAGGTAATTGAAGAGGAGCAAATCATAAGACAAATCATGAATGGAATCAAAGCAGACGACAAGTGGGAGTCATTCACAACAGCCATGGATTTATACATGGATATGCATGTACCCGACCTCAACACACTCATGGGCCAACTCTTCACTCATGAAGCAAAGATTAGCAAAGGTGGTGAGTCCTCAAGAGGTAATCAAACTTCTGCCTTATATTCTGATAAAGCTAAGGTCAAGGACAAGTCAAAGAATAGAAAGAATGAAGATGAAGGAAGCTCTTTCCAAGCAAACTTTGCAGGTAGAGGACGAGCTAGAGGAAGAGGCAGAAGTGGAAAGCAAGGCAGGAGGAGATTCCAATCATCTCAACCTTGCAACATATGTGGCTTATCTAACCATACTACTGAAGAATGTTTCAGGAACCCGAGGAACTCAAGAGGAAGAGGATTCAATAGAGGTGGCTATGGATCAAATAGAGGCAGGTACAATGGAGGCTACAACAACAACTACTACAACAACAATTACAACAACAACAACAACTATCAAAGTGGCCATAGAGGAAGAAGAGATTACAATAACTATGCAGAGGACCAAAGTCAAGAAGATTCATTATTGATTATGAATCTATCAACGAAGAAGGGTAAGGATGATGATCACATATTTTACATTGATTCGGGATGCTCGAACCATGTAGCAGGAAATGTGGCTTTACTTTCTGATTTGGAAGATCCTCATAACAAGCATGAAGTGCAGACAGGAGATGACACAAAGCACTCAGTGGAGAAGATAGGTAATGTGAAGACATCAGATGGGAATATGAACCTCTTAAGCAAAGTCTTGTATGTCCCTACAATTACCAAAAATTTAATAAGTGTTGGACAGATTGTTGAAAAAGGATTGCAGGTTAGATTCAATCGATTTGGAGCATATGTTGAAGACCCAAGGCAAGGCTTTCGAAGGATTGCCAAAGGAGAAAAGACAGGAAGGCTTTTCACTTTTGAAGTGGAAGATACAAAGAACATAGCTTTGTTTAGCTATGGATCTCAAACTCTAACAGAGTTGGAGATATGGCACAAAAGGCTTGCTCACATTGGTGAGAGGACACTCAAACAGATTTGCAGGGACCAAAGTGTACTTGGTTTGCCTAATATCACAAGGCAACACATGATTTATAAGTGTGAAGCTTGTCAACTCGGCAAGGCTCATAGACAACCTTTCAATAAGAAAGGATATATGTATCAAAATCCTTTGGATCTAGTGCACACGGATGTGTGGGGTCCAAGTAAGGAGCCATCTATATCAGGCTCAAGATATTATGTGTCTTTCATAGATGATTGTAGCAGGTGGACCATTCTGTTTTTCATGAAGCACAAGGATGAAGTGTTTAATTGCTTTAAGAAGTATATTGCTCTTGTTGAAAACCAAACAGGTAGGACTTTGAAACGACTCAGATCAGATGGTGGAGGAGAATACTTCTCTTTTGAATTTGATGCCTTCTTGCATGAAAGAGGCATTAAAAGGGAAGTCACTACAAGGTATACACCCGAACTCAATGGTGTAGCAGAGAGGAGGAACAGAGCTATTGTCGAAGCTGCAAGGTCCATGCTCAATGAAAAGGGATTGCCGAACTACCTATGGGCAGAGGCTGTGTCGACAGCCACATATCTCATAAATAGACTTCCATCTAAGTCACTAGATGGAACCACTCCATATGAAGTGTGGAATGGAAGAAGACCTAGTCTAGAGCATTGTAAAATCTTTGGATGCTTAGCCTATGCTCACATTCCTTCTCAAGTAAGAGGGAAATTGGATCCCAAGGCAGAGAAGTGTGTATTCATTGGTTATGATCAAAACCAAAAAGGATATAGATTGTACAATCCAACCAATAAAGGATTTTCTGTGAGTAGAGATGTAATTTTTGATGAAAACAAATCATGGTTTGATGATGACAGGAAAGTGAAGCTGCCATATGACTTGGATGAAGATTTTCCATCACTTCAACCAAAGGAGCCAAAGCAGATTGAAGAAAGTGATTCGGAGATTGACCTAGAAGACTTGGAAAGACTAAAGCTATGGAAGAACAAAGGTAAAGCAAAGATGCAGGATGCTACATATGGACCCGAGAGCTCACATCAACCACTTAGAAGGTCTTCGAGGGAGAAGAAGAAACTAGAGAGGTTTGGTTATGATACTTCTTTGGTCACCAAGCACTCAATCTACATTGCAAAGGATTCAACCAATGAAGAACCTACCACATTTGAAGAAGCACAAAGCAAGAAAGCTTGGAGAGATGCAATGGATGAAGAAATGGAAGCCTTGAAGGAGAATGACACTTGGGAGCTTGTACCTAACAAGCCATCTATGAAGATAATCGGATCTCGATGGATATACAAAATCAAGAAGAATCCAGATGGAAGTATAAATAGACACAAAGCAAGGTTAGTTGCTAAAGGGTTTGCTCAAACCCATGGTATTGATTATGAGGAGACTTTCTCTCCTGTTGCAAAAATGCCTACAATTAGGGTTCTCATTAGTCTTGCTGCATCTAGAAATTGGAATCTTTATCAACTTGATGTAAAGAATGCTTTCTTGAATGGATGGATTTCTGAGGAAGTGTATATGGCACAACCTCCTGGATATGAGGATGCACATCATCCTAACTATGTATGCAAACTAAAGAAAGCTTTGTATGGATTGAAGCAAGCTCCAAGAGCTTGGAATTTCAGATTGGTTACTTATTTGCAGGACCAAGGATTCAAAGCTAGCAAGGCGGATACCTCTTTGTTCATAAAGAGGAATGGATCTGAAGTGATCTATTTATGTGTGTATGTTGATGATATTATTATCACAGGCAATGATCTTGAAGGAATCAAACAGGTAAAGAGTCAAATGAAGGAGGAGTTCAAAATAAGTGACCTCGGACCACTCACTTATTTTCTTGGATTGGAGTTGATCTACACAGATTCAGGTATATACATCACACAAAGGAAGTATGTCCATGACATGCTCGTCAAGTTCAAGATGGAAAATACCAAGTGTGCAGGTACACCTATGGAGCAAAATCATAAGCTTAGTGCTTATGAAGGAGAGCCAATTGAAGACATCACAAGCTATCAAAGCTTGGTTGGAAGTTTGAACTATGCAACACTCACAAGGGTGGATATATGCTATAATGTTAGCATATTGAGTCAGTTTATGCATAAGCCGAGAAGACCACATATGGAAGCGGCCAAGCGAGTCCTCAAGTACCTAAAGGGGACCATGAATGAAGGTTTGTTCTATTCATATACTTCAGATATTGAGCTAAAGGTCTACTCAGATGCAGATTGGGCCGGATCTAAAGATGATAGAAGAAGCACATCAGGGTATATATCATTTGCAGGTTCAAAAATCATTTCTTGGTCATCGAAGAAGCAACCATCCGTGGCATTATCTTCTACTGAAGCTGAATATAGAGGTTTGGCTAATGCAACTCAAGAAATCATGTGGTTAAAATCTTTGTACACAGATCTTGGACTTCATTCTTCAACACCTCACATTTTTGGTGACAACACAAGCTCACTACATCTAGCAGCTAATCCGGTATACCATGCTAGAACCAAGCATATTGAAGTCCACTACCATTATGTAAGGGAGAAGCTAATGAGCAAGGATATTCAACTATCCTACGTCTCTACAGATATGCAATGTGCAGACATGTTGACGAAAGCTCTTGATGGTACGAAATTAAGTAGATTCAAGTTGATGATTGGTTTGCAGGAAATCAAGGACAATTGAAGACTTATTTGGAGGCCAACCATGTTAGGCTTGAGGGGGAGCTGTTGGTGCATTTTGCCCAAGCCTACATGCTTGATATGCTTGATATTATCCTCATTTGTAAGTCACATGAGTAGTCATGTGAACACCTCTTGTAAAAGAGTACATTTTATCTCTTGTAAATGGAAAAAGAAAAAAGTAAAAGGATGGCTTACCTCATCCATGATGTAAAAGCAAATTCGTGGCTCCAACTACCAAAATCACGAATTTTTGAGCTGAGGGAATCTCTCCTAACTTTGGGGATCACTTTTAGGTGGAGCCATTCGAATTCGAATTCAAAACTCCCTCCAAGAATTGCTATAAAAGGAGCAAGAAGGAAGAGGCGATTAGCAAGCCTTGTACGTGACCACTTCATGTCATTTTGTAGAGATTGAAGAGCTTACTCCATAGCTCTATCATTCTACTCCCATTGTGCAAAGATTCATTGCCAATGTGGTTGTAATCATATGTGAATCTATACATTTATTATCATCTACCTCTCTGTTTTGTTCTCTGCTATACTCACTCAGAGCAGTAACTTCAGAAGGTCATATCTCGAGTTTTACTGAACCTTTTTCAGTGTTTTAAATTGCGTTGGATAGCTCTCACTGTCTAGTTTCTACCTATAAATTTTCAAGGTCATTGGATTTATAATTTTGGAGATAGCTGCATTTTACTGCTTACTGGTCTATCTCTACAGAGCCCCGAGAATTGTGGGAATGTTCCAGAACTTGATGAAACTTGTTCTCAGTGCTCAGTCCATCATTTGAAGTGTTTTAACTTGGAATAGGAAGCTTGCTAAGTCTATTTGCTATGCCCAAAAGGAATTTTTCTAATTCCTTCCAGGTTGAGAGAACTGTTCATTTTTTCCAGCAGGTGTATGTCCAAAAATAGCAAGTTTTGGGAGCTAGTCATTTCGCAACTTGTCGGTCTTGACTTAAACTTTTGGGATACATGTTCCAAAGTACTTGGCTGATATTTTGGTGGATTTAGGAAGCTCAAAGGGTCTACTAATCAACTCTGAAGTCTCAGTTGGCTGGTGTGAAGCTGGTTGTAGCGGCACCTACTCATCTTTGGATTGCATCCACCATCTCTCTTCACAGGGTGGTCACCCGAAAATCCACCGAACTTTGTGTAAGTCACCCCTCTTGGAATCGGTCGAGGTGGGATGATTGGATGTGGCTGTTTCTGTTGTTGTTGTTGTTGTTGTTGTTGTTGTTGTTGTTGCTGTTGTTGTTGCTGTTGACCACTCATGGTGCTATTATTGGTTCTGTTGTTGTTCCCTGAGTTTTGAGGGGGTGTCTCTTGTCCTTCGGAATCTGTATTATGAGACTGCTCACCTTCCGGCTTGAAAATGGCGTTGAATCTCTTACTTATCTCCAAATCAAATAGTCTGTCCTCAGCTTTAGTATCAAGAGTAGGCAAGCTTGCCCCGAACAGTGGTGAACGTAACAAGGATCCACTAGGTAGTACTGCAATATCACCGAAAAACTTCAGATTCCCACGAAATGGTACCGAACTTCCATCGGAAGTTATCGAAATTTCACCGCACTTGGTTGTCTTTTCACCGGAAACGGTCTCACTTGGCAACACAACTTTGTCACCAAAAATAGTTGAATCCTGACCAGATAAATCAGATGATCTATGCACTGTGTCTCTATACACCCAGAAGTCACTGCACCTTCTTCAGAATGTACCGGAGTCACACCGGAATCTACCAAAATCTCATCATTTATCACCGAACTGGTACCGGAATCACTGCTAACTGGCTCTGATTCTTCGACAACTGGGCTTAAATGGCCTGCACTTCTACCACCTGGGGGTGTCCCTAATAGATTTGGAACTGCCCAGCGATGCTGGTCTCTCCTATACTTTGGATAAGACTCACCAGACCGAGTAACCGGCATATATCACCTCTGCACCGCTTGCCTTACGTACTGCTCTAACTTTAATGATTATTCTCAATCCATTGCCATCTTCCCATAGACGACGCCAATGTTAAAAGGGGACTTCCATCACGTCCACTTTTAATCTTTTTGGGTTCTTGGGGATGGTAGGGGTCTGACAATGCAAAGGCCCTTTATCTGATTTTCCCAACTTAACTATCAAATTAAGCAGTACGCTACTATCTAGTATAACTTCTTTTACACCGTATTACTGTTTGTATTTCGGTTATTCCTTACACAGTCTTTAACGCATAAATTAATGATCACCGTCGCTTAGACTGATTAACATCAACATAACATCACTGTGTTATCGGGAATTAATGTAATTCAACAAGGACAGAGTAACAGTACTCAGAATATCTGAAATCTGCACTACGGCGTCTCCACAAGATCGCAAATCGCCCAGACAGACAGTCTGGCGATCCCGTTTCTCTACCGTCGGAGAACCCCGTAATGTCTCTTCATTAGTAGGTAAAAAGTTACATCACTTCGCTACGCCCTTTCGGTGCGTGCGGTATATGAAAATATAAAAGTTACATTGTGCCAATCCGGCGGCCTAACATACACACACATATATACACATACACATGTATATACACACATAGACACACACATACACACATAGATAGACACACATAGACACACACACATACACACACACATACACACAAATTTACACACACACATACACATGCATACACACACACATAAATACACACATTGACACACACATACACATACATACACACACATATATACACATACACGTGTATATACACACATAGACACACACATAGACACACACATAGAAACACACACACATAGACACATACACACACACATACACTATATATATATATATATATATATATATATATATATATATATATATATATATATATATATATATATATATATATATATATATATATATATATATATATATATATATATATATATATATATATATATATGTGTGTGTGTGTGTGTGTGTATGTGTGTGTGTGCATTTATACTATATATATATGTATATATATATATATATATATATATATATATATATATATATATATATATATATATATATATATATATATATATATATATATATATATATACATACATATATATATATATATATATATATATATATATATATATATATATATATATATATATATATATATATATATATATATATATATATATATATCCTAATTCTGAAACCCTATTTCAAAAACTCTAAGAAACACTAATTTTGATATTAGGGTTTTACAAACCCTAATTCAGCCTTTTAGCTGTATGGTTGAAGTATATGGACACATTGCATCTATTCCTCCCACCACCTACTATAGAGATGTCTCTCCTCCCAACCTTATGTCTCTATGTATAGCTAATCGAATCAACGAGGATCATAATATATATAAAGATACATACACATCATGTAGATATACATACATAAATATAAAATGATGGAGTAGATTCATATGCATCACACATACATGCCTATATGCACACATGTATACATATACATGCATACATATTTACATTTACACATTTACACATGTACACATATACATATATACACATCAAATATACATGCCTACATGCACACATGTATACTTATACATGCATACACAATTATAAACACACTTGCATATATTACATAAATGCATATGCATGCATACACGTGTGCATACTAACACATGTATACATATATCACACACATGAACACACATACATATACATGAAACACACATATGTGCATACTAACACATGTATACATATAATGCAGATGAATACACACACATATGCATACATACAAGACAAAAATTTGCTCCTCCAAAATAAAGCTGTATATAAAATTTTAGGCATACCCCGGAGCTTCATGTTCTAACTTAAAAGAACATGATTTCATCTCTCTAGTGGGATCCACAGATATTCTAGTTGAATAAAGAAGAATCTATTATCTGATATCCATTCAAATGATTGAAGTTATTGATCGATAAATAGAGAAGGATTTACTCTAATCTACTCATATGTTTTCATTATTGCCATCATTTTGATAAGACATCAAAATAGTCTCATCTTCATTATCCTTATTGATTTCATTTATTTCTTCTATTGTTAAATCTATGTTCTCATGAATGACATCATCTATTGATGGACTAATATGGATTTCTGGTAATTCCTCTTCATCATCTGTAAAATGAGCATGTAGAGTATTATACTCTTCATAAAGAAGATTAGTATCATTGTCATGTACAATGATTCTAATTTCTCTTACAGATGTTGATGTATCAGTATCTAATGGTGAACAATAAACTGTTTAAACAATGACCTACCTCTAGGTTGAACATGAATGACTTGCCACCAAGGATGAGCATAAGGGTTTTTATAAAAAAAATCTTGTTCAATATGCCTAGGAAGAATAGATCATTTTTTAGTAGATCACATTACCTTGAAAGAATCAATTGCCCAAAATGACCTATCAAAATATATAAAAACAAAAAACCATTATTAGGTGCTTAAAAAAATAATAAACTCTATCATAAAAAATATAAACTTTTTTCTACCTCTTTGAATGTATGAAATGATATTTCGTAGATACCAAAAATAGTTCAAAACTAATATACATATATGAAAAAAAAGAAAATATTATTAAAACAAAATTACCTTTTATTCACAACCTATCATTAACTCTCTCTGCTCATCTAAGATTTCTTCATTATTTGCATTGACTCGTTGCAAACGATTATATAGCCACGTGAAAGAAAATATATTTGTAATCTCATTATCATTGAGATTACATCTATATCTTTTGTTTCTCCATCTTTTACTTCGGAGATTTTGAAGTTCCTGTTCGTACAAAAGTTCATGTTTCTCATTATTATTGAGAATCCGTGAAAGAAAATATATTTGTAATCTCATTATTATTGAGATTACATCTATATCTTTTGTTTCTCCATCTTATACTACGGAGATTTTGAAGTTCCTGTTCGCTAACAAATGCTTGCATGCATTCCCTATTATATGCTACAAAAGTAGAAACATCATTTTTTTCTTGAAATGTAAATAAAAATGGAACTCCCTTACCTGATAATACCTAGTCTATTATTTTTGAAGAAGACTCATTGGTCCATGCCCATGGAGCTTCTTCATGAAATCTTTCAAGGTACTCACTAACATAGTACATGCACTCCTCAAGCACCCAACCCTCTGCCATGGATCCTTCTAGGCTCTTTGCCGCACATAACCTTTTAATATTCCCATAAATTGCTCGACCCAAAACATCCATCGAGTGTTGACAACACCTGCAATCTCTATTTCATCTACAAGATGGACTAATAAATGAACCTGAATATCAAAAAATGAAATAGGAAGCTCTTTCTCCATCAAACATAGTAGCTCTTTGCATTCACGTTTCTTTTCTGGGATCGAGCTTTTGTCAATCTCTTTTGATGTAATCCACCTATATACATGATTAAAAAATTATAAAGAAATTAATTCAAAAATAAAATATATCAGATATTCATATATAATAGATATAAAAGTATCATAATTATCTTATAAGCGATCCAAGATGATAGATCACATCTCGTACTCCTTTTGTTGTACATCCATCGATAACCAAAGGTAAAATGTGCTTCAAAAAGTTATGCCAATCATGGGTCTTTAACACAGATAAGCTCTTATCATCCATAGTAAACATGTTCTGGAAAGATGCTCCATATCCTCTAGGAGTCCGAATCAATTGAATCCTATTGTTGATAGTTTATATCTCTTTTGTCGTAAGTACCCAAGGAGCAAGTGCATAAGTCGCTTCCTATTGATGTCTATCAAAAACTCACCATAACTTTGGTTTTGAGTTTTGGTCCTTCAAATCATTCCTTGATGCTATGATGTCTTTTAATCCAAGAAGATGCTACCATAATGAATAACCAATATTCTTGAATCAGCAAGTGGTTTGAAGTGAAATTACTTCAATGGCCTTCCCAGTTTGCAAGATATGGCTTCTAAAAGGTAGTTATAAAAAATAGTTCAAACATTGGAGGCCTTCATAGAGCTAAACAAATTAGATAATTCCAAAATTTCTTTTCAGAAACTTAAACTAGATGTTGTGCTCTTCAAAGAAAGCAGTAGAAAATCCAATTTAGAGTTTTCTAGCCCAAGATATGGCCTTTACAAGCATGACATGCCAAAATAGTGAACTAGTGGAGGTGCTAGAAAAAAGTGTGAAAATGTGATTTCAGAAGTGCCCAAAGCCATTCTTCCATCAAGTAAATCATTAATTTTTCTCCATAACCTTAGAGATTAATCTATGAAGATACTTTCTTATATTTTGACATTTCCAAAGCCTCCCTTCTTGCATGCTAATTTTCTCCCCAAAAGAGGCATAAACCAAGATTTTAACTTTCTTGCAAAAATGTAAATGGAAGATTTTAGCAAGCTTGTAATCCACTCCTTATATGTTTTTTCCTTGGTTTTTTTATTTCCCTATGGTAATATATATACCATAATTCATGTATATATGCACTATTCCATGGGAATCCTCTTAAATTATCTCTTTTCTTGCTCCCAAAAGTGGAGATTTACTAAAATTAACACATGTTTTTTGAGGATGCAAAACTCCTCAACTTAAAATTTTCATGAATCTAATGATTCCATAGGAAATTTGATATGGCATACTATTGACACTCAAGGTCTAGCACAAGGTGCAAGATCGCATTAGTGAAGCGGACACACAAGAAGAGGGAGCATGTAGTGAGCTCCAAGAAGTATATGTCAAATTTTCAAAAGAAATCCCTATAAAAACAGTGATTTTAATCACTAAAAACCATTGAAAATATCATTTCATAATTTTGCAACTCCATTTTGTTCAAGCGAGGAATCCTTGAGCTTGAGGACTATTAAAAGTATCTACTTACCAATTTTCATAATTTTTAGACTTCATTTGAGCCCTCAAATAAGCCCATAACCTAATTTTTAACTAGGCTGGACACTAGGTCTGGAGAGGGTCAAAAGCTAGTGAAAACTATAAAAAGACCTAGAGAGCTCATTTTCAAGGTTAGCTAGTTGGAGATTGAAAGTTTTTAGCTTTTTATGCTTTCTTTGAGCTTGCTAATACAAATCCTTCCATTGTTTCTCTCTTTGTTCTTATCATGTGTGTGCATATGTGTGTATGTATGTGCATTTTGTGCTTCTCACTCATGCACTTGTGCCTTCACTTGCTCATAGTCTTCATACTAGTCCTCACGTCTCCACGGATTGACATTTATGAGGTGGATCTCCTCATGTTGGTACTCACCATTGTGCTAGAGTGACACCAAATTTGGCACCGTTGCCAAGGAGAGAGCTTTAGGGATGAACATTGTGACAGTAAGACCTAGATTTGCGATGTTGAAAGGAAATAGGCATTTCCTATTTACTTTTTGATTTTTTCTCTCCACCTCCATCATCATCACCACCACCTTCTTCTCCCACTTTCATCTTAGTAGAAAGTTTTCGTTTTTACTGTGTATATTCACCACATTTGCATCTCTTTCATTTTCGGTTGTGTGAGGAGCCTAGAGAGAGTTTATAGTTAAAAAATGTAGGAAATACTGAACTTTGCACTCTCAAAACACCAGAAATTTGATCGACAGTCATGTAGCATAAGACAACCTATAACAAGTATCATGAGTTTGGAGAGAGATTTTGCATCCATAAGCACATAGGGCTGAGAAGGAGGGCACAAGGTGCACATATTTGCAAAAAATTTTAAATTTGGACTTCAAAAAGTCCAAGTATCATGATTGGTTGAGTTCAGGTATCACGATACCAGAATCCTCGTGTATCGCAATACTTGGTGTATATCGTGTATCGCTGATACCTCATACTCCCTATGTATTGTGATACTTCCCAAGTTTTCTCTATTGTTGGTTTGAGTATCGTTGGGTTGTGTATCACCGATACTTCATGAGTATTGTATATCCTCAGGTTGAGTATCATGAGCATCAAGTATCGTGTCATAAGGGCAAGTATTGTGTATTGTGATCAAGTCCAAGCATCATGTATAGAGTATCATCACACTATCGAGTATCATGTATTGTGTGACTTCAAGTATCATATCAAGAAAAATCTGGTATCGTGTATCATGGCACACTCGAATATCATGTATCATGTTGGAGCTAGGTATCATATTGTGAGGATAAGTATCATGTATCGTGTGTCATTGCACAAGCTTGTAGAGTGTATCGTGGTGATATCAAGTATCGTATCTTGAAATTCCAAGTATCGCAAACCTCAAGTATCATAGTGAGACCAAGTATTGTGTATCGTTTGTCTCAAGTATCGTGTATCATATAGCTCAGGATGAGGTGAACAGTTGTCCAACTCAAAAATCAAGATCAACCCTCTGGACTTGAACACCCAGTGGTTAAATTTGAAGAGGGTTCGTACATTGATAAGCAATGAACCATGTATGTGGTTACCATCTTACCAGACAGGATAGATGAGTTCGAAAATGTCATTCTTGAGAACGAGATAGGAGACCTAGAGCAAGAAGACCTAGGACGAGAACCCAAAACACCCCACAAAAAATATATCTTGACTAGGGTAATTACTGCAGAGTGGATTCCCCAAGACAACAAAAGCATAGAACTATTCTTGAATAGAGAAACAGAGGAAGCTTTTTGGAGGTTTGAGCCAGATCAACTTAGAAAAATAGGTGGAGTCACCATCTATGAGTTCAAAGATCTTGAGATACTAGACAAATTTTTCTATCTGGATAATACATCGGAGAGAATGTTCTTGGTAATAGAGCATTGCATGTATGCATATACTTGGTAGGGTGGATTGGTTTTCCCTCCACCAAGATCTAATGTTTCACATGACCTCCAAGAAGCAAGATCATCCTAGGCCCATGAAAACCAAAGGGAAAGAGCCAGAGAGAGACCTAAGGTAAGCTTTGAACACACTATAGGCAAAGATAGATCGGGACTTGAAGGTGAAAGACCTAAAAAAGAGAGACATAAAGCACATAGGCATCAAAGAGGCGAACATGATTTTCCATTGCCTAGACCCCAAGAGTACCCAAGAACTCTTAGACCCTCTCAAGTGGTCAAGACAATGAAAAACTACTTTGATGGGTCAGGAGATGCTTATGATCATGTAGTATAGTTCAAACAAGTGTTAAGAGCCGAATAGGTTGAGAACTTGTTCACCCAGTTAGAGGCATTTGGTTTGACCCTTAGGGGTACTCCTTTAGCTTGGTTTCAGCCCCTAAACAGTGGCAATTACCAAGATATAGATTAACTGTTAGAAGAATTCATCATAGAATGTTCCAAGATTGGTATCAGGCATAACACATAATCCTTTATCCACAGCTTTAAGAAGACACCCCAAGAAATAGTTCGGCTAGCTAGACGCAGATTTAAACAATACGTGGAAAGATGTCCCACACCTGAATTACCCACATAAGCAAAACAAGTTTCCTTGTTTTTAGATGGACTTATAAGCGGGAAACTTAGATCATATTTATATCTCAAGGAGCTAATCACACTAGATCAATGCTTGAGAATGTGTATTGACATAGAAGACAACTTGGGTGAGGAGTTAGAATTGTCAAAACTCTATAAGGATTCTGATAGTTCTACTAGTCACACTTCCATAACCTTGACTGACATAGATGAGATAGTTGAGGAGGTTTCCAAGAAGGTACGAGTTCAAAATAGAAAAACACCAACATTCACCTCGTTGAAGCGATGTTATACTTGTGGAGGCGAACACATGGCTAACATATGCCCAATCCAAAACCAGCACATGAGAGAATTGAATGCTCCATATTGCACTATTGAGAGAAATACATAAACCATACAACTAAAGATTGTCCATACAATAGGCAAGCTAACAAAAAAACTTACCAGCAACCATAGTAATAGGGTAGGTATCAAAACCAATACCAAAAACAATATCAAACACCATATAGGCCACAATGGGTCCTACGAAACCAATCGCTACCTCCTGCCAATGTGATTCCAGTTAAGTATGCAGTGGTAAAGGAGAACCCTAATAGAGAATTGGTGTCGATGACCCCTTTGGTCTCAAAAAATGACCCTCATTCTCATGGTTTTGACTACACCCATGAAGATAGTCCACAAGCTTATTACACAAAGTCACCCAAGCATAGTGAGACTTATCCATATAAATATGAGGCATTACCTATGGAGCTGAATTGGGAGCCAGAATACTCCAATGTCATGTATACGAATCCAAACCCTAGGCCCCAACTATGACAAATGAGACCACAAGCCCCTAGAGGACCATGTTTTAGATGCCAGGGTGACCATTTCATTCGTGAATGTCCCCACCAATCGACTCTATGACAAGGACAAAACATCGGAATACAAGGCTTTTGTCCTCAGTGTGGTAAAGAACATCTTCCAAGAGATTGTCCAAGGAAACCCTCTAGTGCACCCAAGCTTATACCCATTAATGTGGTAGTCTTAGTGGTGGATCCAAGTTCAAGTAGTGTTAACGTGGCTCCTATACATGCACTCACTAGGGCACAAGCCTTAAAATAGGTTAAACCAATGGAACAAACAGAGTCAAGTGAATCAAGAGAGCCTAGTAAGAGGAAAATAAGAACATGGAAGGATGCCAGGGAGAAGTCCAATCATAAGTGGGCTAGAAAGTTACACAAACTAGAAGAAAGCTTGAGAGATGCAAAAACAAAAATAGCTGACATGACATACTTTTAACTCTTTCCAATACTCCAAAGAATACCATATTGATATATTCTCAGCGAGTGCCAATTTACCTTTACCTCTCTTCACATTCTCATTATCTTCATCGTCACTGAAGATTTCTGATTCTAAATCCATTAGAGATCCATCTGTCCATTTTCGATACCAATCCATAGGCATCATCGGTTTTGGACACTGAAATGTTTCAAGCTTTCCATTAAAATGTATCGCTTCTCTTTTACATCTTAATGGATGATCATCATGCAAGAATCATCGATGTTAAAGATAAATATTTTTGTTGAGATTCTTACTATTGATTGATCTCAACCAATCACCAGAATATGGAAAAGCTTTATAACCCTTAATAAATATTCCCACATCATGAAAACGATAAAAACATAATTAGATTAACTCACATTTATTTGTATGCATATTGAATAAAAAAATTACATCAATACCAGAACAAACACCATATCCTAGAAAATTGTGAAAAGTCCAAGGCACAATACCACAAACCATAATATATCTTTATTTTATGCTTTTCAATACATCAATGATATTAATGCCTCTCCATAACTCTTGGAGATCCTCAATGAGAGGAGCAAGATATATATTCATATCTTTAACTTGTCTTTTTCCAGGGATTAAAAGTGAAAGCATTAAATGTTCCTTTTTAATGCTAAGATATGGTGGAAGATTGTAGTTTATGACTACCACTGGCCATGTTGAACGTTTACTAGATTTCATGGAGAATGGATTAACCCCATATAATGCAACTCCTAACTTTAGATTATGTGGTTTTTGTGCAAAATGAGACCATGTAGAATCAATATGCTGAAAAGTTGCATTGTGTGTTGGAATTCCAATTATTCCATCAATATTTTATGGCCGTGTCCCCATGTCAAAATCTTTGATAATTCGGGGTTTCGAAACATATGTCTAATTCGTGGAGCCAATGGAAAATGTCTCAATACCTTTTTTGGGATTTTACCTTTTTAGTCTTTATACCGAGGAGATTGACATTTTGGACATGTCAAAGAGTCTGCATATTCACCTCTATATAAAATACAATCGTTAGGACATGCATGTATACATTGATAATCTATACCAAGATTTTTTATTATCTTCTTCATTTCATCATGTGAGGTAGGAAGAATATTCTATCTTGGTAAAAACTTTTCAAATAATAACCCGTAAGTTCATGAAAAAAGACATATTAATTATATATATATATATATATATATATATATATATATATATATATATATATATATATATATATATATATATTTATTTATTTATTTATTTATTTATTTATTTATTTATTTATTTGTTTGTGTATATTTATATGTGAGGTAGGAAGAATATTCTAACTTGGTAAAAAATTTTCAGATAATAACCCCTAAGTTCATGTATGTATATGTGTATGCTTATGTGTATGTGTATATGTATGTGTATGTGTATGTGTAGGTGTATGTGTACGTGTACGTGTACGTGTACGTGTACGTGTACGTGTACGTGTACGTGTACGTGTACGTGTACGTGTACGTGTACGTGTACGTGTACGTGTACGTGTACGTGTACGTGTACGTGTACGTGTACGTGTACGTGTACGTGTACGTGTACGTGTACGTGTACGTGTACGTGTACGTGTACGTGTACGTGTACGTGTACGTGTACGTGTACGTGTACGTGTACGTGTACGTGTACGTGTACGTGTACGTGTACGTGTACGTGTACGTGTACGTGTACGTGTACGTGTACGTGTACGTGTACGTGTACGTGTACGTGTACGTGTACGTGTACGTGTACGTGTACGTGTACGTGTACGTGTACGTGTATGTGTAGGTGTATGTGTATGTGTATGTGTATGTGTATGTGTATGTGTATGTGTATGTGGATGTGGATGTGTATATGCATGTTCATGCATATACAATGATGTGTATGTGTATATGTATGTATGTGTGTGTATGTTATTTAATTATGTATATGTATGTATGTATACATATGTGTATGTGTATGCATATATGTATGTATGTGTATGTGTGTATATATGTGTATGTATGTATGTATGTATGTGTATGTATGTATGTATGTGTATGCATGTGTAGTTGAGTATATTTGATTTTGTTTTTAATTTTCTTTTTGTTTATTGTGGTTTGCAAACTTTCATATAGATATCTAGACCACTCAATCGTTTGGATGTCTCCCATTTTATAGTCAATCAATTACCTCCCTTGATAACTAAGACTTACATATTTGTTCACAAATATAAAGTATCAGTTAGCTATGGAGGTATTAGGTAGTTTGGAAAATAGAAAAAGCAAATTTATTTGGAAGATTTTGAAAGGTGGATGAATAGTTTTAAAGGAAGGGTGGACAAAAAACATCCATTCAATGCAAGTTCTTGTTCTTACCTTAGCTAAGATAAGAACAAGAACCTGCATTGAATGGATGCTTTCTTTTCACCCATCCTTTAAAATTATTCTTCCATCCTTCAAAATCTTGTAGATAGATTTGTTTCTCCCATTTTACAAAGGACCTAATACCTCCATAGCTAACTGATACTTAATATTTGTATGCAAAGTTCATAAAAAAGCTAGCAATGTAGGTATTAGCTCAATTAGAAGAGGATAAGCAGATGTGTCAAGAAGATTCTAAAGGATGGGCGGACAATTCCAAAGGCTAGATAGATAGAATATCTTCATTCCATACAGGAATGTATAATTTGACCTTACTCTCATAACATGTGTATGTGTGTATATGTGTGTGTATGTTATATGTGTATATGCATTCATGTATATATATGTGTATGTCTATGTATGTATGTATTTATATGTAAATATGTATGCATGTATATATATAAATAGATAGAAAATTAAAAAGTATACCTTAATAGTGCCAAAACAGATACATTACTCCATCCAAAGTGATTTTGAAGATTGAGAATAAGTAAGCTTGCACTTAGTCGTGTCAAACAACTTCCTTCATATACATGCTTTAGACATTCCTCTCGAAGATATTTCTTATTTTTAGAAATATCAATGCTCTCACTGTCATTTTGATACCAATCCTCAATAAAATCTGCCATGCCATCATCTTCATCATTGTCGCACAAATCTTGTACTTTATCTTCTTTTGAATATAAGTCTTTCAACCTTGCATATTCCACAGGATCACTTTTGAGTAGCCTCCTCATAGAAGCTTCTGATAAATGAGGTCTTACTAGCAACTGTGAATGGTGTGGTGGAATATCATCAACATCATATGTTGGAATCTACACACATGAATAAAGATCATTAGTATTCCATAAATAAAAAAAAAATTAACTTTAAACATAAAATTAAATATGTAAGTTATTTTGAAAAGAGATTGAAATTAGAGTTTTCCAATGCAACACAAGATAGGTGGATAGAAAGTTTTCATTGTCTCTCTGGCTAAAAGGTGCTCTTGGAGGTCTACGCCATCCATAATTCACTAATTATTCATCACCATGTAATGAAGTAATAGCATTGACAAGTATGTATTTTGCTACATCTCTACTCATGTATCGTGATTGATGACTATTTTTATGCTCCTCAAATATGCAATTAGTCATTGAAATATTATGTAACCCTTGACTACTATTTATTAAACCTGCTATATTTCCATGTGTAAGGTCTTCCATCAATATATAATGTTTCATTTTCTGCATGTTAATTCCCTCTACTAGTAAGAGACGTTGCATTTAAGCATATTCCATAAGTACTAATGCTTTGAACATAACGTGCAAGTCGATGCCAATCTCCCCATCCATATTTAGGACCACAAAATGACATAAGAGTGACTTCAGAGTCCGGAGGCACATACAAATCCTCTATAATAAAGAGACCACGACCAACACTAGTAATAGGGGATGGAGCAATCATATAGCGATTACACCAAAAGTTAAAACCTTCTCCATATAAAGGAAGTTGTCCTTTATTCCATCCTCCAATGTATATCAACAATAATTTGATTTTAAATATGGTTTTTAAATAAAATAATGAGATTAATTTATAGAAAAAATACATACCCAAGGATTATCATGTTGACCAAGTGGTGGTGCACACTCAAAAGTACCATACTCTGCTTCATGTTCAATACATTACAATCGTGGTCTTCTATACATGCCATAGCAAAACTTACACCAACATATAATATGCTCTTGATAGTAAAATTCATCATTATTCCTATCGAAGGACACATGTGAAGTCGTTGCAAGGGTACGAGGTGGTGGAGTGCCCTCTGATTGATCAAAATCTGATTATAACAAAAAAAAACATATATCAATAATGTATCTATCAAATATATTTAAAATTAAAAGTTTGATATACTTACAGTATATAGTCCTTGCACGATTAGGAGATAGTGGTGGAGTTCCATTTGATTGATTAAAATCTACAAATAATGGTATTAGATATTAATAATCTGATTATTTACAGACATAAACATTCACATATATACATTTACACATACACACATATTCATATACACAAATACACATTCTTGTGGGATAAATGCATTTTTTTTATGAATGTGTGCATATGCATGCATGTGTATGTCTATATGTGTATATGTGGATATGTATATGTGTGTTTATGTTATATTTATGTATATGTGTATATGTATGCATGTATGTATGTGTATATGTTTGCATGTATATGTGTATGTGGGTATGTGTATGTGTATGTGTATGTATATGTGTGTGTATGTCCATGTGTGTATGTATATATGGTTACGTGTGCATGTATTTTGTATGTATGTATGCATGTATGTGTGTGTGGATATGTGTATGTGTGTATATGTATGTATAAGTGTATGTGTGTATGTATGTATGTATGTTTATGTGTGCATGTATATATATATATATATATATATGTGTGTGTGTGTGTGTGTGGGTGTGTGTGTATATATAATATAAATATATATACAATTAATATAAATATATACACAATAAATATATATATATATATATATATATATAGTAAATATAAATATAAATTATTATATACTATTCTCTCTCTCTCTCTCTCTCTCTCTCTATATATATATATATATATATATATATATATATATATATATATATATATATTACTATATATATGTGAGTATGTGCATATGTGTGTGTGTATTTAGTATGTATGTATATGTGTATGTATGTATGTGTAAGTGTATGTATATGTGTATGTGCATGCTATATGTGTGTATGTATTTTGATTCTTTTTTTCTGGTTGAGATTAAAATAGCAGGAGATATTGTACGATGGAAAAAAATAAGAGGAGACCTAACATACCACCTAAGACGTGGCAATTTTTTTTGTAGACAGCTATGTCTTCAAAACTCATTCCCTGAGCAGAAGGTATACAAGTTAATCGTTTATATTTATAATTCTCATATGTTTTATTAATTTTTTATATTTAGTTTATGTATTTCTTTTCTATTTAAATAAACAGGCTACTGCAAAGAAGAGAACTGAGTCAGGCCACACATCTCACTTAGGCCAAATGGGCCATCATGGTTTTGTAGGTACATTTGTAAGTATATGTGTTATTGTAACTATATTTTTTATTTTAGTTAAAACACAAGAGACTAATCTTTTTTATTTGTTTCAATGCAGCTAAAGGATTATGGTCGATATCCTATGAAACATGAGATTGAGTATGCAACACATTTTGGATATAAGCATTTGAGCGAGTATATGTGAGATCATCCAGATGCGTTTGTGAGTATTATTAATTTCATATAATTATTTTATTTTTATGTATGTTTTGTATGTTTTACTTATTTATGTTTGTTATATGTAATACAAGAGTATTATGGAGAGGCACATATGGATGAGGTGGAGAGACAAACACAAGAGGGATGATCTCAATAATCACAGAGTGCTTGCACCGCTACCCATGATGCCACTACAGATACATCAGATCATGTGGATGATCATGATGATGAGGATGAGGATGAGGATGATGATGATGATGATGATTAGGATTCTTGATTATGACATTGGATATGTATTTACACACACACACATATATATATATATATATAGTTCATTCCAGTTATGTTTTGAATTGTGTGTATGGTATTAAGTAATGAAAAGTCTTCTTCTATTGATTTTTATTATTGTTTATATTTAGCATGTATTTTATTACTTTAATTATACAATTCATTCATATTTATGTGTGCTTGTGTGTGTATAAAATGGATATCTGCACATGTAGGTATATATCTATATTTGTGTTAGTGTGTCTATATGCATGTATATGTATGTATCTATGTATATATATGTGCATGTATGTATGTGTGTATATCCATGTATCTACATGTGCATGTGTAAGTGTATGTGTGTATGTATGTGTATGTGCATGTGTATGTGTGTATATGTATGTATGTGCATGTATATATGTAAGTGTATGTGTATATGTGTGTATGTGTGTGTATATGTGTGTATATGTATCTATGTGCATGTGTATGTGTGTATATGTATGTATGTATGTGCATGTGTATGTGTGTATGTGCCTACATGTGTGTACATATGTGCATGTATATGTGTGTATGTGTGTGTATATGTATGTATGTACATATGTATATGTGTATATGCATGTATGTGCATATGCATGTGTAAGTGTATATGTGTATGTATGTGTATGTGCATGTGTATGTGTGTGTATATGTATGTATGTATGTATGTATGTGCATGTGCATGTGTAAGTGTATATGTGTATGTATGTGTATGTGCATGTGCATGTGTATGTGTGTATATATGTATGTATGTGCATGTATATGTGTAAGTGTATGTGTATATGTGTGTATGTGCATGTATATGTGTATATGTATGTATGTGCATGTGTGTATGTGCATATGTGTGTGTATGCTTGTGATTATATATGTGTATGTGTGTGTATATGTACGTATGTGCATATGTATATGTATATGTATGTGTATGAACATATACAAGTGTGTATATGCATGTTTATATGTATGAAACATGCATGTGCCTGTGGATGCATTTCCATTTGCATCCATGTGTATATGCATGCACGTGTATGTGCATGCATGTGGATGTGCATATACATGTATTTAAGTATGTGTTAATGTGCATATGTGCATGTATATATGCAATAATGCATGCATGAAAGTCTTTTTATGTGTTTGTAGAAATGTTTGTGCATATGCATGTGTATGTGTGTGTATATGTGTATGTGTGTGTATATGTGTATGTGTGTGTATGTGTAAGTGTCTGTGCACATGTATGTGTGTGTATGTGCATGTGTATATGCATGAATGTGCATCTTCATGTATAAGTGTATATGTGCATATCAATAAGTGTGAGTATGCTAATTAATGAAAATAACACAATTCAAATGATATACAAAGAATGGAAATTGTACTTACAATAGTTAGCCATATTTTTTGCTTGGTTCACTTCTTGAATAGCCTGCAATAAAGAGAGAGAGAAAGAGAGATAATTCAAAGAGAGAAAGAGGTAGAAAGGAGAGTAATAGAGAGAGAAAGAGACAATAAGATAGAGATTAGACAAAACGACAAGTCAAAGAGCGATTGTTTCAGCTCGTAAGCATAGTGCAATTGTGAATCTTGGAGAGCTCTTTGATCAGATGGTGTAGATGCCGATCGAAGAGCATCCAATTTTTTTTTTGCCAGAAAACGGTTGTTTAACCGATGCTAAACCGTCATAAATTCGTCTCCAAATAGCGTTGCATAAGTGATGCTAATTAGCATTGTTTATGTGACACAGTTTAACGTCGTTTATGTGATATTTTTTATATCGTTGCTTTAGGGATTCTCAAGAATGCCCGTCACTTCACACATCGATAAGAATGTCAGAATTTTCATCATTTAACCGACGTTGCACACTCGATGCTTGTTGCGACGCTTTATGCAATTATATAGCGACAAAATTGTGTCGCATTAACCGTCGCTATGCGCATGTATTCCTTGTAGTATACATACAATATCTAACAAGTATTTTTTATCCTAAATTTTACAAGTTTCTTGAAAGTGAAAAAACCATGAGGTACAATGACTAGGACCCAAAAAGTCACATCATGGGGTTGCAAAAGGACTATGACAATGAGAGCTTAGTTCCATCTTTATTCCGATCTACAGGGACTTTCATTTTGTATTCCAATCTTCTTCCCATTTGTAATCAATTTACAAGAAATTGAGGTTATAAAACTAAAAAAACCAATAATGAAAAGATTACTTTTACAAAGGCACAAAACATTTCTCACCTTATGTCCTTGTATTTTGAATTTGTATTGAGTTAGTCCCTCAAACCCCATAATCATCAAGTGCTCTCTTAGATTAGCCAAGGTCCAATGATGATTCACTAAAATAGTTTCTATTTCATTGTTGAGCAATTTAAGCTTTATTTCAAATGAATGTAAAGATCCCTCTGAACTTTGAAATGGTAACCATTGGCCAAGTTTGCACATCCAAAGATCATAGTAGAATCTAATGTATAATGAAGTATGTTGTTTCAAATATCCAAATCCTATACATGTTCCACATATTTTACAAAGATATTTATCACCTTTTGTGATTCCTTCCATCAAACCCCAATTCTCACCTAGAAGCCTTTCGACTTGCTCATATGTGATATCTTCACACATGAACATGGTGGAAGTCTCTTGGAATGAGAATACTTGAAATAAATATACAAAACAATGGATGGAAAAAGACGAATGCACAGCTACAGATCTAGACACTTTTGTGAATTTCAAAGAGTTACATATATCCATTACCATCTTGTGCTTCAAAGATGATATGGACCATATATCTGGTTTTGGCCACTCCAAGCTAAGAAGAGAATGTACTTCAATTCTCTCCAACCTTCCAAAACCATTCATTGTAGAGGGTACAACATATCTATGTGTGTAAAAGAAAACTCTATCATGTTAAAGTTATATAGGAGATATTTTTGGAAAGACTAGCGCACCAACATCTTCATGCAATGCCTGGAAACTACCTATAAGACTATGAAGTGGTTGCTCTTCCACCAAAGTATAAGGAATTATATCTAAAACAAAGAAAAGCATATCTAAATAGTTCAAAGAATATATTCAATCCTATAAAACATACAGTATTGTAGAGTAATACTTAGAATTCACAAGATATCTCATTCTTATGCAGTTTTGGAGTTTCATAGTTGACATTGTAAAAACATATTGTACAATAGCAACCATCCCATTGTATTTGTGCTTCTTGAAGCCAAGTAGCTTTCCCTTCCAATGAAGAGTTCCCACAATCTCTAACTCGATGAGACCCAACTCTAGAGGGTTGCATGTACACCCATGCACCTTTGGAGTACTCTTGTGATCACCATTGTCCATCAATAGATTTGATATTGTGAAATCTGAATGTGCGGACTTCATCTTGGTCACCTAGAAGCTTTAGATGTTTCCATTGAAGTTGACAGTCTTCAAGCTACAATAGTAGTTTGAGATAGGAGATGAAGGTAGATTGGAATATAGAAACAAGAGCTTCAATGGTGTGCCACAGAGACAAAGTAGTGGAAAAAGATGACTTTTTGGAACCTGGGTATGAAAATCTGAGGTTTAGGAGGGAAATAACTCTTTTTTGAGTATTTTTTAAGAAAGTCATTTTTCAGCTCAGAACATGCACGAATTTTAAATTTTGGGTCAAAAAGAGTACTTTTGACCCTAAAAAGTAATGAGGGGTCCATTCTCACGTGTTATGATGAGTTTTTTAACTTCTTAGGAATTTTGAATTTTTGGGCACAACCAAGTCATGAGATTCTTTCTCTCTCTCTAGAGGTAGCTCATTAAATAAGGGAGAAATATGTCCTCTCTCCCGCCTTCAACCTAGTATTTTATAGGGCATAGATTGTGGCAACCACCCTCTTCTAATTGGTCCATCACTAATCACTCTTTAATTTAAAAGGCTCATGCAAAGTTCATTTTCTACCCTAATGGGTTTGGTCTTTGAGCTCATTGAATTATTTTGTGACTCAAACTCATCATGAAGCTCCATATAGGAATATTCTTCCTCTTGCTCGACCTCTTGCTCTTGCTCAACCTTTTTCATCATATGATCTAAATCCTCTAGATTTTTCTCCCTAGTAAGAGAAGTATGTTCTAAAGGTTCATTTCCCTTAGCTTCCATGTTTAACTCGCCCCCAATTAAATAACTAGAGTGTTTAGAATAGATGGAAGTAAACTTTATAAAGCAAGAGAAAGAGAAATGACACTAGAACACCACTTTTCTGATACAATCCAAGCTTTTCAAAGCAAGTTTGAAGTAATATTGTACATATTGAGGCTCTGATTTGGATTCCTCTCTAGGCCAGAAGAAAAATTCAAAATATCCGGTTGGTCTGAGGAGGGTGTTAGCACCAAAAACCAATGAAAATAATCCCAAAAGCAAGTGGTAATAGCCCAAAACACCAAAACTAAGCAAATCTGATCAACTTTTGATCGTCATTAGTCCTCGCTAGTCAAATTAAACTTGTATATCAAATCTATGATGCCAATCCAAGTGACAAAAGTGAATTTGGACATCAAACGGTTGAAAATAAGGCTTGAGAGTGATCGCTAAGTTCTTGATGAATAAGTGAAGAGAGATTATGACATGCTTAAACTTTCCCAAATCAGATGATATTTGTTGTTAATCAAAGCTTATAAGTGTAGCTTCAAAGTGAGATAAAAATCACTTCGATAAGATCTTGGAGCACTAAGTTGTGGTGGCTCGAGGAAGATCACCATGTTGGTGTGATAAGATGGAGTGGAAATTTTGATCAAGATGCTAGTTTGCAAGACCAAAAAATTGTTCCTTAGAAGTCCTTCACCTAATTTCCTTGTCGTATGCCATTCTTCATATCTCACGATGCATGTCTGTATATTTATTTCCCAAAATTTTAGCCTAATTCTCCTCTCTTTGATCCTCCAAAATGGCCAAAAAATAAGATATTATTACCTCTCCTTCTTAAAGCATGGCCATAGTCAACTTTCTGCACGAATCGATCATTGAGGAAGAGTTTTATCCCACAAGTGCAACAAAACGCATTAAATTCAGCTATATAAGCAATGCTCTCTCCTTTGTTCCTTCATCCAAGAGGGGAGGAAGAGGGGGAATGGGGAGGAAGCCTTTCTCTTGCACTCATGCTCCTGGTGTTTGAATGATCCTTTGACTAGGATGTCCTTCACCATGGTGTGCATCCCTGTGCTTTCTCGGCTATTCGCATGGCCATTAGATGTCTCAGATACCAATGTGAAGTTGATTAACCTTGATCAATCCTCCTATTTTGCATAGTAGGAGGCACGAAGCTTGAGGTCAACAACAACTATCTAAGTGAATTCACATGGAGACACATATTCAAATATCCATCCAGCCACATATCTCTTTTCATCAATATACACATCTCTCTCTCTATATATAAGAGTGACCTAGAAATGGCTTCTCACATGAGTGACACATCGCATTCATGTGAGAGCCCACCTATGTCGATGAGAAGCGTCAGTTCATACCCACTCTAGGATGCCTCTAATACATGAGAACATATAAAAAAGCTTCTATAAAATATTTTGGTGTATAAAAAATGGGGTTTACAAGGAAATCATAATTTTTAACAAAACATTTTACAAGTCCTTGGTAGTGCCCTAGCACTGGCATGTTGTAGTGTACCTAAGCCCACTAATTACTCTTCATCCATGGTATCATCCAAAAGTTCATCAACAATCTAACCCTTTAATATGGCCAAGTATTCCTCATACATTGTCTTCAATTTTCTATGAATAGTGTGAAAATTTTTCTAAAATATTCATTGATCCAATAGGGTTGCTTGTTGTAAAGTAGAGTTTAGCTGAGATGCATCATATAGTGTAGATTTCGCTTGAACTTCAACTACTCTCTCATGGAGGTTGGCTATCATCTACATACTGTGTCAGGTGACAATGTTTGTTTGTCATTATATGTCTATAACTTCCTCTTCTTTGGACCTGGCTACTTCATTTAACCCTTAAATCTGGTCTTTGAGTTCTTGCCCTACCACTCACACACATTATATCGTTATCTCTTTTTCTCGAATAGTAATCTATATATCTATGAATTGGAGTTTGAGTTTGTGAATGACTTGCTTAGCATGGATGACTTGATCCTCTATAGTATTCTTTTGAGCATGTAGATTGTGATTCTCATCTTCTGGTGATTAGCAGGTTGGTCTAGGAGACCGTATTCATCTCCCTTAGCTTTAACTTCATTTTTTAGGGTTTCCACTCACAAATCTTGCATCTCATCTTGAAGCTCTCGAATGGTTGTTGCACTACTTCTACCTATTGTTCATATGGAAATATCTTGTCTAATTGAATTTATAATTCACGGATGGTGATTCTAAGTCACTATATTTCCGATTCATATTGTTAGATGAGCACACAATGAAGCCATGATCTTGTGATGTGCTTATAATATATAATTTTCCAAGTAAAATCCAAGAGCACAATTTTGTAAAACTAATTTTTGTCTTGGAGTCATACTAAAATCCGAAGGCATAACCCTATTTTCAAAGAAAGTGTACAATAGTTTGTACAAGGTATAGTTGTTCATAGACTCTAGGGAAAGAGGATTCAAGTCCATTGATTGTTATGATATTGTGAATAATTCAACATTTAGGAAAGTAATTGTTATGAAGGGAGTCGCTATTGAAGAGATGGTATGAACCATCTCTTAGGCTTTATTAGAAGGGCACACACATGACTGCCATGTGGCACCCATGTGAGATGCCCCCCATGTGACTCCAATTAAAGAGAGAATCATTTATTGGGGGGGTATGTGGCTAGGCAGATATTATGTTGATTAAGCTCTGTGTTCGTGCGAGTTCCTAGAAATTATCCGGTAGATCATCTTCCTCTGCCTTGAAATATGTGTAGAGAACACTCCAAAAAGTAGGAAGATCATCGAAGTAACCATTAGACTAGTATCAAATCCGCATTCGGCCATCAATGGAGGACCGCAGACGGTGCCCTGACGTGTGAACATGATCAGTTCATGCAAGGACAAAGGGAGCCAATAGCCCACGCAAGGAGAGGCTCCTCTCCTCACCTCCTCTCTAGGATGAAGCATATGAATGAACACTTCTCTTTATATACCCACAAAAACGGCACTGTACAATTGCATATGGGATAATTCCAAGCTTTTTGTCACTATTGCGAGCCCATTTTGGAGAAGGAGAACTCATTTGGAGAAGGTACATAGGATACTTCAAATTTGAGTTTTTTTTTCTAATTTTGGGGAGGAGAAAGGTTATGCTATGAATTAAGGAATTGAGGAAGAAATGGTGCACATATGTAATACGGGATGTGGAAAAGGGCTATGGGTCATGGGTTAAGCTTGAAAATCTTTAGCTTCTCAGTTATGGGTTTGTAAAGTCACCCTTCCATGAAGTTTTGCTTTATTACATCCTCTCCGTGATGACTTTCTCACACCATAGCTTGACCATATGACGTCCGAATTCAGAAATTTTTGTAACGTTACGAAGCCTCCTAAGTTTCAATTAGAAACCATTGATGTTTGATTTGAACAAGATTTGGTCAACCTAAATCTCCCTATAGTGCTTCACCAGGAACTAGGCGGCCACTTCCGAGCCTAGTTTTTCATCATTTGGTGTCCAAATCCACTTTTTTCACTTGGGATAGCTTTATATCTTTGAAGTGTAGGTGTTGGACTATATCTTTTGGATTGGCAAGGACTATCAAATTTCAAAAGTGCTTTAGTTTTGCTCAGTTTGCCCAATTGGGGCTATTGCTACATGGTTTTGGCATTGTTCTTGTTGGTTTTTGGTGATAGAACCTCCCCGGACCAACCAAACATTTCAAATTTTTGTTTGGGCCTAGCAAGGATTCAAAATCAATGACCTTAAGCTTCAAATATCACTTGGATTTCGCTTCCACAGCTTTATTTTGTACCAGGGAAGTGCTCTTTTGATATATTTCTCTTCTTCTTGCATATTTAAGGTTTACTTCCATTTCTTCTCACATTACTCTAGTTAGCGAACAGGGGGGAGCGGGGCTGAAACATGAGTCTAAAGGGAAACAAATAATAGAACACACTTCTCCATCTAAAGAGCAACTAGAGGATCCTGATTTTAGAATGGAAGAAGTAGAAATGGGGCAGGAAGTAGAAGAAAAACTAGAAGAAAGAGAGCCTCAACAAGAAGAATATACATATGAGGAACTTTTGGATGAGTTTGTTACTCATGACCAATTTGCAGACTTAAAAGAACAGACCCTTAGGCTAGAGAGAGATATAGGCAGCATTACATCTCTCATTCAACAACTTAAGTCTCAAATGATCTCACTTGAGACTCACGTCACCTCTTTCCTAGCTAGGAAGGAAAGAGAAACTCTTACTCTTCCTCTAGAGATGACTAGGAAAGATCCTACTTTTCCTAGTAAGCACAAAGGAGAGAGCTCTAGGGGAGCTCCCCTCCTGAAAGACTTAAAGTCACCTACCTTTACAGGGGATGACCGAGATAGAAATAAGGATGCAATCTACACTTTTTTACAAAAGTGGCATGATTTGCATCAACTGAAGGGCACCCCACCAGAGTACCGTGTGCTAGAGGTGAATCTCTCGCTTGGCCCGTGTGTTTATAAGTGGCGGATGAGTCTCAAGGAGGAAAACTCTATCCCTACAGATTGGACTCAGTTTGAAACTCTTTTTCTAAAAGATTTTCTTCTTGAGAATGAAGAAAAGAGGAATTGGGATGAGTGGGATAGGATTACCTAGAGAGGTAGGCCTTTGACGGTCTACATATCCCACTGTATGGAGATCATTTTGAAACTTAAGGGCTTAGATGATTTTCAAAAAACTAGAGGGTTTGTTAGGGGATTAGATAAATCCATCAAGAGAGAGGTAAGAAGGAATGCACCTAAGACGTTTGAGGAGGCTATCAAGTATGCACAGATCTATGAGGACCATAACCATCCTCAATATACTCCTATGGAGACGGATCAGCCCCTCCTGCCTCTTAGCATGACTAAGTTCAAAAAAATGTTGCCATTGGGGAAAAACAAAATTTTCATTAAAAAACAAAGATCACAAGGGCCTAGGTTACCTACAGAGCAGTTTGAGAGGGCCAAAAGAGAGAACCTTTGCTTTAGGTGTTTGTCTCCTAGCCATTCACAGTGGAACTGTCCACGCAAGAAGGGGGAAGAAAAGAAGAGAGGGTCAGAGAGTATTACAGCCCCTGAAAAGGGCAAAAAGGGGGTCTACCTAGTGCATACACTTCTTATTCATGGCACGTCTAGTTGCAAGGGAGTGGAGGTGATGCACGAGGATATAGAGCACACTTGTTGTTTGACTCAATCATTGTGGTCACCACAGTTTGGACCACATGACCTAGTTAAGCTGCATGGTAGTGTGTACGGGACCAGGGTGCGATTCATGATAGATGACTCTACCACTCATAACTTTATAAACTATGCTCTGGTTAAGAAACTAAAGATTCCCCAGTAGCCTAGTGCACATAAATACATAGTATCTATGATGCAAGGGGAAGACAAGAGAATATGGGATACTATGGTATCCAATTTGGAAGTCAAGATGCAGAATTATATAGATCACATGGACTTCCAAATTATGAATATGGAGAGGGCAGACCTTGTATTAGGAAGAGAGTGGCTATGGGGGTTGGGAGACACACTTAAACGCAGCTATCAAAATAACACACTTGATTTTGAAAGGAATGGAAGTAAATTTTGTATACATGGAGAGAGAGAGAGAGAGATATACCTAGTGCACCTCTCATTTCATCTTTAGAGTTGTATAGTCTTTATTATTATCAGCATCTACAGGATATCTTTTTATTGTATAGCCTTGATATTGAGCATTGTACAGACAGTTCATCTGATGTATATTTTCATGCTAGGAATGTAACTATGAATAGGAATTTCTATTATTCTTTCTTGCAATAGTGTGTGGTTAAAAGTTTTAAAGATCTTATGTTTGAGTTTAGAGATGTTTTTCCCACTGACTTACCTAGAGGGATACCACTTGAGGGAGGGGACATTGACCATGCTATTGAGGTAGTTGCTAACACTAACCCTATTTGTAAGCCACCTTAGAGGCTTAGTGTTTCTCAACATGAGGAGGTTGAGAGGCAATTACAAGATTATTTAGATAAAGGCTTCATTAGACCTAGTAACTCACCTTGGGCATTGCCAATGCTCCTAGTCAAAAAGAAAGATGACTCTATGAGACTATGTATAGACTATAGAGCACTTAATAAGGTAACTATCAAAAATAGGTTTCAAATGCCTAGATTGGAAGACTTATTTGACTAGTTACATCAAGCTAGGTATTTTACCAAGCTTGACCCTAGATCAAGATATCATCAGATTAGAATTAGGGCATAGGATGTCCCTAAGATTGCATTTAGGACTAGATATGGGCACTATGAGCTCTTAGTGATGCCTTCTGGTCTCACCAATGCTCCTGCCACTTTCATGAAGCTCATGAATAGTGTTTTACGGCCTTATCTAGGACACATTTGTAGTAGACTTCTTGGATGACATTCTGATCTATAGTGCATCATAAGAGGAGCACTTCGAACACTTAAGAAAGGTATTTCAAGTGCTAAGGAAAAATTCACTCTTGGCTAAGGAGTCAAAGTGTGAATTTTTCAAAACAGAGGTTAAATACCTTGGGCATATAGTCTCCTAGAATGGAATACAGATGGATCTTGAAAAAGTAAGGGCTATTATGGAATGGCCACATCCAAAGAACTTGGAAGAGCTGTAGATCTTAGGTTTATCAGGTTTCTATCAAAGATTCATTAAGAATTATGCCAAAATTGTTGTCCCGATGACGGAACAACTTAAAGGGAAAGGGAAAGCCTTTCATTGGGGAGATGCACAGAAGCAAAGTATGGAGAGATTGAAAGTAGCAATTGCTACAGCTCCACTTTTACATATAGCAAATCCCAATAAACCCTTTGTGGTTGAGATTGACGCGAGTGATTTTGCCATAGGAGTAGTTTTAGTTCAGGATGGTCGACCAGTAGCTTTTGAAATTAAGAAACTAGAACCAGGTCAGAAGAATTACTCTATGAGAAGGATTTGTATGCAATTGTCCATGCTTTGAAGAAGTGGCGTCATTATCTATATGGTGCCAAAGTCAAGATAGTGTTTGATCAAGAGAGCATTAAGTGGCTCTCTAATCAAATAGACCTTAAAGGTCGTAAGTCCTGCTAGGCAGAGACCCTTTAGGAGTTTGACTATGAGCTTAGGTATAGGAAGGGAAAGTTTAGCTGCATGCCTATGCTCAATGGACTGAGTTTTACTCAGATCACTAGTGAGCTACTTGAGTCCATTAGAGGAAAATGTAGGCTTGATCCTGCATACTCTGAGATTTGGGAAACCATAGAGAATGGGGATCGTGATATACTAGTTTCCAGTGAGGATGGAGTATTGACGGGTACTCAAGAAGGATTCAAGTGGAAGAATTACAGTGTCCGTGATGGATATCTGTTATACAAAGGTAAGGTATGTGTCCCTAGAGATCCTGAGATGAGACAACATATTTTGTACGAGTGTCATGACACACCTAGTGCGGGACACCCAGGAGTTAGCAAGACTTATGGTCTTGTTAAGAGGCAGTCTTACTGACCTAGACTTCATACGAACGTCTTAGAGTATGTGCTTAAGTGCACTAAATGCCAGGTCAATAAAGCTGAAAGGTTGAGGATTGGAGGACTACTCCACCCATTGGATATTCCTAATGGAAAGTGGGAGAGTATCTCCATGGACTTTATTGTTGGATTACCTAAGACACAGAGAGGGCACGACTCTGTTTGGGTAATTATGGATAGGTTAACCAAAATGGCTAGGTTTATTCCGACACGTACTATAGTGAAGACATCAGAGTTGGCGGGGCTTTTTGTAAAGAACCTATACCGATTATATGGTCTTCCTTTAGACATAGTCTCTGATCGGGATATGAAATTTACTAGCCATTTTTGGAGAGCAGTCTTCAAAAGGTTGGATACGAAACTTAACATGAGTACGGTCGAGCATCCACAAACGGATGGGCAAACAGAGAGGGTTAACCAAATCTTAGAGGATATGCTTCGAGCATAGGTGAATGAAAGGCAAACTAATTGGGAAGAGTACTTAACTATAGTAGAGTTTGCATATAATAGTGCCAAGCACTCTTCCACTGGGCATTCCATTTATGCTTATGTATGGGTTTCAGCCAAGAGCTCCTTATGCAATAGGATTGTAGAATGAAAAAGTTCAAGCTTCAAAGGACTTTTTGGAAGAGATATAAGATATGCTTAGGCTTTCTAAGGACAGCATTAAGAGAGCTCAAGATAGGGCTAGAGCCTATGCTGACCCTCAAAGGAGAGACATCAACTTTGAGGTAAGAGAGCAAGTCTATCTTAGAGTTCCATCTAGATCTGAAACCATGAAGATGGGACCTTGTCCAAAACTATCTCCTAGGTATTGTGGACCTTTCCAAATACTTAAGAGAATAGGAAAGATGGCTTACCAGCTCCAACTTCCAGAGAATAGTCAAATCCATCCAGTTTTTCATGTTAGCTGGCTTAAGAAGAGGTTGGGTGAATCGGACAACCTCATTCCAAATAGTGAGGTAGTTGAGCCTATTTTTGTTCAATCTATTCCACGTGAGCCTGAGAGCATACTACGCACTCGAGAGAAACGGACGAGAAGTCACTTATATAAAGAGTGTCTGGTAAAGTGGAAAGATAGTTGAGAAGATAGTGCCACATGAGAGCGGGTTAGCACCCTTCAAAGACGGTTTCCCAGTTTTAGATTACCTTCCCAAGGGTCCTCTTAAGGGGAAGGATATGGGGAAACAACACGGAGATATTACAATGTACTATTGTACATGGGGATATAGTGGGAGTACCATCCCATTAATTCTCTCTTTCCATCAGACCTTCCAATACCATTTTTGAGGACAAAAATGGAGTTAAGGGGAAGGAAATGTTATGAAGGGTGTCACTATTGAAGACATGGTATGAACCATCTCTTAGGCTTTACTAGAAGGGCACACACATGAGTGCCATGTGGCACCCATGTGAGATGCCCCCATGTGACTCCAATTAAGGAGAGAATCATTTATTAGGGGGTACATGGCTGGGTGGATACTATGTTGATTAATCTTCGTGTTCGTGCGAGTTCCTGGAAATTAGCCGGCAGATCACCTTCCTCTGTCTTGAACTATGTGCAAAGAACACTCCAAAAAGTAGGAGGATCATCGGAGTAACTATTAGAGTAACTTTGATACCCTTTGGGGTTTCATTTGAGTCAGTCCATGATAAGTAATCGACTATTGTGTGAGATGCTATTGGCCCATATCAAATTTCAAAATCAAATTCTTGTAGAAGTAGCACCCATCTAGAAAATGGGCCTATTAAGGTTTGTTTCCTAACTAAATAAAGTAGTGTAAAATGATCAACATGGAAAATGAAACTTCACCTTAACAAATAATGCCAAAATTTTTTAATTGAATAGATTAAGCCTAATCATTCTCATTCAATAACTAACTAATTGAATTCTTCTAAAGACAATCTTCTACTAGAACAATGTACAAGCCCGTACCATCCTATATTTTAAACTTGCATAAATACACTACTGATAGCTAAATTTGAGGGATTTACAAAAATGTGAAATGAACTTTCCTAATGTGGGGCTTGTACTATAGGTGCTTGTGTGAGAAGTTTCTTAAGATGCTCAAAAGAAAGTTGTGAATTCCTTGATCTAGTTAAATTGACTTGGGGCTAAAATATGTGCTAGATGATGCAAATAACGATGCTAGAACAATGTGCAAGCCCATACCATCCTATATTTGAAACTTGCATAAATACACTACTGATAGCTAAATTTGAGGGATTTACAAAAATGTGAAATGAACTTTCCTAATGTGGGGCTTGTGTGATAGGTGCTTGTGTGAGAAGTTTCTTAAGATGCTCAAAAGAAAGTGTGAATTGCTTGATCTAGTTAAATTGACTTGGGGCTAAAATATGTGCTAGATGATGCAAATAACGACATTGCCACAAGATTTTCCAAAAGAACCATTGCACTTAAGAGAATTTTGGGTTGGATCCCCTTGTATCACTTTGGCATTGTCAAGATCAAGTGCAATTCCTAGCTTCATGATTATGCAACTTAGCACTTTCTTGCAACCAACTATATTGTCCACCTATAAAAAGAAGCAACAAAGTGCCATACATGTCTTTGGATCTAACTAATGTCTCCTTAGTACATGAAAGTAATGGTTGAATACCATCTTCCATAAAAACAACATCACGGCTAACCAAAATGTGTCTAGTCTATGGATCATATAGACAATAGCCTTTGCTTTTAGAACTCTACCCAACAAAAATACATTTCACTGCTTTATCATCCAATTTCCTGTGTTGTTGTTCAGGCACTAATGCATATGCCAGACAACCAAAAACATGTCGGTGAGCAACAGATGGATGCCAAGCCTCATATGGAGTGATAGACTACGATGCTTTAGTGGGACATGTGTTAAGTACATATGTTGCACACATAATAGCTTCAAGCCAAAAACTATGTGGTAAAACCTGACTCTTGGCCATACACCCCACCATCTGCATGAGTAATTGATTCTTCCTTTCAACAACTCCATTTTGTTAAGGTGTATATGACACTGCACACTGATGTTTTATCCCATGTTCATCCAAAAATGCATTAAAGTGAGAAGACATATAATCACCCCTTGATCAAAACATATCCATGCACGCCTGGAAAAATCATCAATGAAAGTCGTGAAGTAAAGATAGTTCCCAAAAAAAGGTGGCTGCATAGGACTATAGATATCACCGTGAACAAGCTGCAATTTTTTTAGTAGCTCCAACTGAACCATCTTTTGGGAAGGAGGAACTTCGCATTTTGCCCAAAATACAGCCTTCACATACTTGTTTACCAGGTCTCTCAAGTTTGGGCAAAGAGGACACCATTTCAGATTTCTAGAAGCATAGAAAACTAGCAAAATTTAAGTGACCGAAGCGTGCATGCCAAAGCTTTGCATCTGGTATAGCCTGAGAATCTTGAACTGCAGATTCTGGATCATTCACAGATTTTGCATAATCTATGAGCTTATACAACCCACAACATAAAATGTCAGAATCAATAATGATGTCACCTCCTTGACATCAGTGGTCACTCATACAACTTCAGACATTGACCTCCCTTTCGATGGATTGGTCTCTTTGAATTCTCTGGTTGATACTAAGACACCATCTTCTTTTGAAGTGGATGGATTCAGCATTTATTCTGATGCTTGAATGTTTGCTTTAGCTCTTGAGATGAGTTTATACCTTGACTTTGCATATGGTTCTCTTTTGTCAAGGAAGTTGAATACTATTATATCATAAACCATAGATAACAGTGTTCCTTTGGCTAGGTTGAGTGTGATTGAGTGTTGACATAGCCCATCTTGACCTAATATGATTGCATATGTGAGTTTTTCATCATTGCACACTAGGAAAAGTGGCATCCCTATGCACACATTGAAGGTGGATAGGTGATTCAGCTTCTCTTAAGCAACTTGTATGAGTTTCTTGTATTCCCACTGTGCAAGCTTTGATTGACATTATCTTTCTTTGGAACTTCTCTATAATGGATTTTCTTATGTTGTTGAGGGTGGCTCGTGTATCTCTCAATACTGATAGTAGGGATAGGTTCATGTATCCTAGAACTATGGTGAAACAAGATCTTTTGTTAGGAATAGTGTGCTTGAGTGTGGTGTAAGTAGCTATAGGGACAAGTTTTGGATGTTCTTTTGTTCCAATTCATTCATATCTCTACCTTTCCCACAATTTCTACCTTATGATCCATTTAGGGCTCCTTGTCTTTTCCTCCTCTCAAATCTATTCTATATCTTCTTTCCTTTTCTACACCATGAGCATTCTTTCTAACGTCATTTGTGATAGTTTTATTCTATAGCTTCACTCTATAGCTACTAATATGTTTGGTTATATATCTCTATCCAAAGAAGCTAAACTAACTTCACTAATCATTGATATGTGGTTGATGATCATTGGCCCATATTCATAATTATGTAGTTTCTTTGCATGTTGCTTTAGTGTGTAGAAGGACCAAATATCCTCCCTTGAGCCTTTTTTTTATGTGATTGTCATACTAGGCTTTCTTTCTTATTTGGTTAGCTACAATTAATGTTGGAATAAAAAATGTACCGAACTATTGCACTTTGTACATATTCCATGTCAAATGATGTTCTTCCTAGATCAATATTATACTTTATGTGCCCAACCAGCATGATGGAGCTATTTGTCCAAATCAGATACACCATTGTTTACTAACTTTGTTAGTTCTGTGTGGAGGACTTTGTCAGTACTCTCAACTTGAACATTATCCTATGGATGATATGGGGTGTAGCTCTATGAGTGATGAGGAGTTTGTTTAGCAACGATTATAGCACTTCATTGAGGAAGTGTTTCTATCTACTACCATTAGACTAAGTGTTTTTCATCTTTTCTTGTGATTACAATTTTTGTGCTAACTTTTCATCTCTACTATGAGGCCATAGCTATTTTCACATTTCTACGGTGTTGTAGATGGAAATAAGCTTTAATCTTTCATAATCCAGCTTGTACATCTTCTTGATAACTCAAAAATGACCCATCATGCACTCAATTTGGACAAGTATCGAGGGAGATATGGTTTGACTACACGTCTCCCTTTGGTTGCCTAAGTGAGCCCAACTTTGAGGATAAAGTTGGTGGTGAAGATTATATTTTATCATGATACATTTGATAAAAAAATTTTATCCATCTTTGTCTTGAGCGAGGACGTTTATCATAGACATCTTTATCAAAGTTTTTTATCATTTCACCTTGATTAAAGATTTTGTTGCCTTGATCAAAGGTATTTATTGTGATCACTTTGATCAAGGATTTTTATCATGATTTCCATTATTAATTTCCCATCCATTTATGACCCTTTGCCTCCCTAGCCCTTCCCAATTCTCATCACTCACCACCTTATTCTTGCTTTTCAAGTAACTATGAAAGTTCCCTCAATTCTCAAAAATCTCCCTCCCAATTCCCTAATTTTCAAAAGAATCTTCCTTTCTCGATGTTGGACTTGTCATTCCTTATTTTTCTTGTCTAAATTGGACTCCTCATAGCACAATTTGATACAATGACTTGGATTCATCCTCTAGAACTTTATATGGTAAATTTAAGGAAGATAGGTTGGGTTAAAGGGAATTGAAGGAAATCATGCGAGGCAAGGTGCATCTTCTAAAATCCTCTGTGCATATTTAAGCGTGAAGAGTTGAAGACTGGTCATTTGATGGAGAGCATCCTTCCTACTCCTTGGAATACATGTTTTAAAATTTCAATATACGACAACAAGAAGCAAAATAAGACCTTAACATGCTCACATGGAACTCCTTTCATCGATAGTTAACATCTCTAAACTTTTATTCCATGATGTTGCAAGTGGTTGCTAGAGAGACCGTAAGAACCAATATGGTCATTTCACTTATAAGGTGGACACTTCATGGAAAGCATTGAAAAGCATGCAACGATGTACATTGAACCACAATAAATGTGGAAGTACAACTCAAATTATTAGAATGATCCATATCTTGATTGACTCAATCAAATTGGCAAGGAAAGTTTATTGGTCCGATAAACTTATAGTTACAAGTTAAATTTATCGATACGATAAATTTCGGGTGTAGGTAGGCTTGACAAACAGAAAAAATGGATTGGTGCCCTGTACAAAAGCATGGATCTAACACTTGCAAAGCCAAAAGCTTCAAAAATCTTGAAAAGAAGTATAATCATCTAGGTGCCTTCATATGAAAAGTTATTGGCTTCTTGAGACATGCAAGAAAAAGGCAATAAATGGAGGATAGTTCTCTACCTTCCTTGAGACATGCAAGAAAAAGGCAATGAATGGAGAATAGTTCTCTAACTTATGGAGTAAGAAGATCAAACAAGCACTTGTGATGTTATGATGAGGATTTAAAATTTATTGGGTTGATGAGATCTAATTAAGAAAAAAATGATTCTCATCTCGAAAACATAATAGAAGTCAAAAGAAACATTAGATTTCAATCATGGGTTAATTTTGGGCCATTGCTGAATTTTGTTTGACCACCATTTTAGGGGAGCACTACTAATAAGAATTTTTTGCAACACAACACTCTAAGTGAGTTAATCAAAAGGCAAAGATTGTTCAAATAAATGTTTGAAGAAATAAAACGCATGCATGATTGATTGCTTGAAAAGAGCACACCTTTCTTTGTTTTCCAATCTTATGTGTACCGAAGAGCATCTTCTTCAAGATTGATTATGGTAACGAGTGAATTTTGACTAACTTTCTTGCTTGCTAGAAAAGCGCATCATCTTCAATTGAGTTGAAGCAAGGTATTTGACTTGAAGTGGTGATTGCAAAGTGAAAGTTTGTTTGCTTTCTTCTTGGGTTGATTCTTGAGAGAGGTGAACTCCATCCATAGTTGATATAAGCTTGGTGCTTGAAGAGAAGAATTCTTCAAGTGCATTCCAACTCTGTTGTGAAGTCTTATAGCCCCTAATGGGTGGAAGTAAGAAACTAGAAATGTATTTAAGAATATATGATCTTGCCAAAGCATCCTTTCCACACCATGCATTCAACCTCTCTTTCTCTTTTTGAGTTGGTTGTCCTTTAGTCCTTACCATAGGCATCAAATCATATCCAAAGATGTATCCATAGAGATTTCTTTCTTGCACATATTTTTCCATCCTTAGAGGCCATGCTTAGTAGCTCATTTGATCCAATTTATCAATTGAAGAAACAAAACCATCACCCATAATCGATATATTATGATGATGCTCTAATTCCATTGTGAGGAGGTGATGGAAGAGTACAGAGATGAGAGGATCTTTGCAAAAACCTGCTCTAGAACATCCTATTTCTTGCTAGGATACACTTGTAGACTCTCTAAGATTGCAAGAGATACATAAATATGACCATAGTACTTTGGAGCATTGATCTCAAATGTTTGATTCAAAACAAACTACTTTCAAATTTTTTAACATGAAGAGAAAACCTTTTATTTATGGAAAAGGCACTCAAAAAAATCTCAGTGCTACCAGCCTGCTTTGAATTGAACAAAATCCTTTTTTACAACTTATATTAGGAAGGTAAGTGAGATATTCCGAGTTATATCATGAATTTACAATCACTAGAGAGTGAAAAATGTACATAATAACTCAGAGGTGTGATCCAAACATTTCAAGAAGCAGACATTGCATATATAGTCATAGAGATTGATTCATATCTCAACACATAGAGCTCCAATCATCAAACTATTTCATTATAAAACTCAAAATGGTGTTATCGTTAAAATCCAAACATTGGATGATCAAGATGATGATGAATCTTTCAAGTAAAATCCTTGGCTATGAGATAAGTAAAATGGCGAGTGAGGGTGTGAGTGAGAGCTCCATCAAACTTGGTAACTTTTACACATTTTCAATGCATTTAAGATGCATGGGTATCCCATAAAGATAGTTGAAGTGAGAAGAGTTGTATTTGAGGATGTATTCCCCATTTTGGATAGAAAAAGAATATAACACATAAGATTGTTCATGAAAATTTTCAACACCCTATCATTCATCTTAATTACTAATCATTGTGATAAATCTTTATATGTCTAACATCCACCCAATATATTTGCTCTAGGTTTGGATTTTTTCATGTTGATAGATTCTAGTGAATAATCTTGTTACAAAGAAGCTACATAGGTAGATTGTTTCAATCGGGAGCGGAAGCATATGATGAACTTAGTTCTATCCATAAGAATGGGACTTAGACATTTAGAGTTCCTTGCAACCTCTAAAGGAACCCATCGTAATAAAGGTAGGCAATAATGCAAGGTGTCTTGTAGAGGGAAAAGGTATGTTTTATTGCATTAACGCTAATGGGATTTTGTTTCGAAAGTAAAAGAAAAAGAAATTTTGTTTCATCTAAAATCAAAATTTCATGATACTGTGAAAAAATCTTACTTGGTATTTATTAGCACTAAATTGGTCTTAAAGTTAAACAAAAGCTTTATGGTATGTTTTTTCTATAATAGCCTTGTAACCAAAGGTTTTTCTCAAGAGAAGGGTATTTATTTTTATGAAATCCTTTGTTCTTACATGTTATATAAAGACCATCCATAGTATTTCTAGAAGTTTCTCGCAATGATTTGAATGCGACTCAGTTCAACATGAAAACTAAATTTTCTAAGAAGTGTATGTTTTTCATCCCTCTGGTATTGTGCAAAATAGGCAAGAATGCCATTGTATGGATTGAAGCAAGCATGATATGATTGTCTTGAAAGTTATATGCATTGTAATTAGTACATGTGCTTTAGATTATTCAAAATAAAATCCTATTGTATTTAAAGCATGTAGATGATATGATTGTAGTAATTATTGAAAAATAATGACTATAATCATACCATGTACATGCTTTAAATACATGTTTGCTTTATTGAAGCAAGCACGATATGATTGTGTTGAAAGTTACATGCATTCTAATTAGTACATGTGATTTAGATTATTCAAAATCCCATTGTATTTAAAGCATATACATGGTATGATTCTTGTGGTATTGTGCAAAATAGGAAAGAATGCATTGTATGGATTGAATTAAGAATGATATGATTGTCTTGAACGTTACACATATTTTAACTACTATATGTGCGTTATATTGTTCAAAATAAAATCCCATTGTATTTAAAGCATGTACATAGTATTATTCTAGTAATTATTGAAAAATATCTACTATAATCATACCATGTACATGCTTTAAATACATGCTTGTATGTCCATTAGAACCTAATGGGGTACTTTATTGATATATTTAGGTAGTGATGTGTGCGAACGCTCTAGGACTACTAGGGAACTTTTTTCCCTCTTTAGGAGGTTTTTTTCCCTCAGCTTGTGTATATGCCTATAACCACGTCACTTATCTTTGTACATTCTCTTGGTAATACATTCAGTATTGTGTGTTGTGCTCCTAAGTTGCATTATTCGTTATTCGACAATTCATTTATTTGTGAATAATTATGGAATTTTACGGCAAACTCTTATTATTCGATCGAATTACTCAATGACATGTCAGCTTATTCCGACATGCCCGAATAGTTTTTGCACGGGAATTCGATAGTTTTCAATCAAAAATGCTTTCGATTGATAATTTTTTTATTGAAGTTTTTTTTAATCGAAAAAAATTCGATAAAAAAAAATCGATCGAATAATATTTTATAAAATAGTAGAAGTAGACTCATTTTTTCATAAAAGCTACTTTGTTCTTTACGAACTTAAAGTGTCGTAGAGAGAACAAGGTATAAATTTTTGCTATATTAAATAAGTGAAACTATTGTGATTGTTTGACTCAACATTGATTCTTACTTCACAATAGTATATGTATGTGAATTTAAAATCTAGTATCATTGATTCTTACTCATTTTTCATAAAAGCTACTTTTTTCTTTACGAACTTAAAGTGTCGTAGAGAGAACAAGGTATAATTTTTTGTTATAAATATTAAATAATTTAAACTATTGTGATTGTTTGACTCAATAATGATTCTTACTTCACAATAGTATGTGTAAATGTATGTGCATATGATTAGGAATTTAAAACCTATTGTGATTGTCTGATACAACATTGATTCTTACTTCACCAGGATATGTGTAAGTGTATGTGCATATGATTAGGAATTTAAAATCTATTGTGACACATTAAATTTATTATTGAATGATGTAGGTAGATTATGTTTTACTCAACATTGATTCCTACTTCATAATAGTATATCTATGTGTGTGTATGAGTATGTGTATGAGTATGTGTATGAGTATGTGTATGCATATAACTGTATAATTGTGAATGAAAAATCTATTGTGATTGTTTGACTCTATTGATTCTTACTTCACAATAGTTTGTGTAAATGTTTGTGCATATGAATAGGAATTTAAAATCTATTGTGATTGTTTGATACAACATTGATTCTTACTTCACAATAGTATGTGTAAGTGTATGTGATATGATTAGGAATTTAAAATCTATTATGGTACATTAAAATTATTATTGAAAGATATAGGTAGATATGTTTGAATCAACATTGAGAATTACTTCATAATAGTATATGTATGTATGTGTATGCATTTGAATGTATAATTGTGAATGAAAAATCTATTGTGATTGTCTGACTCAATATTGATTCTTACTTCACAATAGTATGTGTAAGTGTATGTGCATATGATCAGGAATTTAAAATATTTTGTGATTGTTTGACTCAATATTGATTCGTATTTCACAATAGTATGTGTAAGTATATGTATGTGTAAATGTATATGTATGTGTAAACGTATATGTGTGTATGATTGAGGATTGAAATCTATTGTGATTGTTTAGCTCAACAATGATTTTTACTTCACAATAGTATGTGTAATTGTATATGGGTGTATGATTGAGAATTAAAGTCTATCGTATTTGTTTGACTCAACGTTGATCAAGAATATCTTATTTGATATTGATTTATACTGTTTTTTTTTTTGTAGGTATAGTCTTCATAAAGCAATTTGCAAGTACTATGGAAAGGGAAAAGAATGGTCATATGTGATTGTTCATCAAGAGGGTAAAACAATATCCACAATACAATGCAAATGTTGTGGGCATCGTTATGTAGTAAATGCAACTCGAATAAAAGAGCATCTTTTTAGTACAGGTAATAATGTGGCAGGATGCTCTAATCCAGATAGTGATATATAGGTACATTTTGCAAGTTATGCAAATAAATGTAAATCTCAAGGTATCAAAAGCATGAGTAGTTCACAGCACTTTCGAAGTAGTCCAAGTGTAGAGCAAGAACAAGTAGATGCATCGATGATAGTAGAGGATCATGATGGACGCAAATGCATACTCATTTGCATGGAACAACATTTGTTTTGGATCCAACATTTCAACTCAATGGTTATGCATCAAACAAAGAATTCATGGCAAACTTCAAAACGACATGTTGGTTATTATTTCTAGGTACAGATGGTCGAGATGCATTCCACCAAAGAGTAGCATATGTAAATCAAGAAGGATCTTTTGGAGATCTATGGCACATTGAAGTGATTCAAAAGCATCCACCTCCTATTTGGTGGAAAGAGTATGGAGGTGAAGCAGTGGAGTTGCAACATATAGCTATGAGAGTGCTTTCAGTAGCAACTTCAAGTGGTAGTTGTGAACGTAATTGGAGTTCCTATGATTTTCTTCATTCAAAACAAAGAAATCGCTTAAGTGTATCATGTGCTAATGATTTGGTATATGTGTTTTGTAATATGCATTTGTTTAATGCTCCAACCAAGATAGCTTCTACAGTAGCACAACAAAATTTTCGAGAATTTCAAACTCATGAAAGTTTAACAAATGATTCATGGAGTGATCATGATTTAGATGTAGATCACAATGATGGTTCGGACATGGAAGAAATAGATGACATGGTACCTATCATAGATGATGATATTCAAAATGAACAAAATGATGTACCATGAATACTATGATTATATTCAATTGCAAAATCGAATACAAGTCATGTCTTTGATTACAAAAAAAGCTTGCCTATTCAGTGTTTTCTTGATTCAATAACTCATCGGCAATAAATCAATCAAAAGATAATGATGCCTCTGAGAGTCTTCCATATTTGCTCTCATAAGCATCCATAAAAATTTGTAAATTTTTCACTTGATTTTCTAGATCATCAATCCTCTTTTGTTGATCATCTATTGTTCTTCGTAATGCAGGAATTGTTAATCCTTCATTGTATAATTCTGCCCCTTGTGATGACAAATCATGTATAAGATTATGTTCTTCAGGTAGCGAAATATAGGGCCGCTTTCGAGGAAGAGGGCCTTCGTTTCCTTGATTATGAAATTCTAATCGATTTTGAGGATGACCCAAACCGATACCTTCATTCTTTGGATGATCATCCCAATCTACACGTCGATGAATAATATCTTGTACAAAAACCTTTTGAATGAAATATAATGCTATTTGATTATTATTTGGTAATGATCTCTCAACTTGCACAAAGCGTCAAAGTAGCATTTCTGCTAATCCTTTATGTTGTAAGTCTGAAAGCTTTAAGGGTGTTCTTTCTTTTGCCCTTCCTGTAACCCTTTTCACATCACGAACAAAATAATTTGTACATAGCTTTTTTACTTCTTTCATTGATAACGCTTCTCCTTCTAATCTCTCTGGCTCTAAATCTTGATGGAATAAAAATGCTGATCCTGATTGTGCAAATTGAGCATTCTGCTCAGATAAAATCCTTTGAGACTCAGTATGATCAAGATCATCATTCACATCTCGCATTTTTGCCATGTTTTACTTTCAAATCTGCAAAATAAAAACACTAATCTTATCTCAAGAGAATTCATAATATTTAATCTATATAACTCAAATGAATCCACTTCATTTCATCCACTTAACTCAAATGTAAACACTTCATTTACTCCACATAATTCATATGAATCCACAATATTTAATTCACATATGTCCATAACATTTAATCCACATAACTTAGATGATAACACTTCATTTACTCCACATAATTCAAATAAATCCACATTATTTAATCCATATATTATAAATTACACTTTATTTCATCCACTTAACTCAAATGATACCACAACATTTACTCCACTTAATACAAATGATTACACTTCATTTCATCCACTTAACTCAAATGATACCACAACATTTACTCCACTTAATAAAAATGATTACACTTCATTTCATCCACTTAACTCAAATGATACCACAACATTTACTCCACTTAATACAAATGATTACACTTCATTACATCCACTTAACTCAAAAGATACCACAACATTTACTCCACTTAATACAAATGACTACACTTCATTTCATCACTTAACTCAAATGTAAACACTTCATTTAATCCACATAATTCAAATGAATCCACAAGATTTAATTCACATATGTTAAATGAATCCACAACATTTAATCCACATAACTCAAATGATAGCACTTCATTTACTCTTTAACTCAAATAAATCCACATCATTTAATCCACATATTATAAATGATTACACTTCATTTCATCCACTTAACTCAATGATACCACAACATTTACTCCACTTAATGCAAATGAATATATATCATTTAATCCAGATAGTTCAAATGAATATATATCATTTTCAATATGGTCTTAATCCATCTATCCTGGATATCTTTAAACCATATCGAGTTAGATGCGAGAATACTCTAAGCAGTTCATGTGCATCTACTCTTTTTGATACATCTTTGTCATAAGATAATTCTAAAACATATTTGAACTTGTAAATTCCATTCTTATCAATGGGATAACTATTGAAATCTATATATTTCAAGAGTTTTAACATGAGTATCGAAACTTTAAATATCTCTTGACTCTTATTAAAAGGTGGAGGACTAGTGGATATGCATTTGGGTGCAATCCACCAGTACTTTTGAGTCCACTCATTTCTAGTAGATATTTCTAAATAAGGTAGCTTCGGAAATTTTTTTTTGGTTGGTAAATATGTCGCTCTACCAAAATCACATAATCCGATGTAAGCATGTTGATCTTCAAAATGCAACAAGATGTTGCCTGGATGGAGATCGTTATGGGATATATTACAAGTGTCTAAAAATGATATTGTTTGTAATAGGACATTGATCAGCTTCCAAATGTTTGTTTTCACAGTTGTTATGTCTCCTTCTGTGTCCTTCACACCTCTGCTTCGTGGTATGTTTAGGTATTCCTTCTTCATTCTCTCTAGCCACATGTCCAATGTACCACCATTCCAAAATTTGAAAATGAGGCACGGACTTTTGTTATGGTTACTAAAGTGGACTAATAATTCCACTATGCGTAATAGATAACATTGTGGCTTCATTGATGGCTTCATTTTCTCGTGTTTGTATGTCAGCACCATGTAATTTGAATAGCTTGGCCACAAATACTTCATTGTTGAATCTCGGGTGGGATATCTTGACTTTATGGATCATTCCATATTGTCCTTCCCCCACGAGAGCTTCATCTTCAAAAAGAATAGAGGAATATGGGCATCAAAGATTGTTCGATGTTTGATCTTTGATATTCACATATGCATCTCTTGTCTTTGGATCTACCTGTGCTCTCACAAGGTGTTCAGTCATGTCCAGTTTTAATTGCTTTCCTCTCTTCATAGTCTGATAATGTAAATCGATAAATTTAATTTTATCGATGAATCCGGACATACTGGTGATATCCACCACCAATGACTCTACTACCTTATGATGATTTGTCCAAAGATAAATGTAAGATCTTTTGACATTTGTTCATCTAACACCTGTGCTCGACCGTACACACTACTAAATGTATGTTCAATATTAATAGATGTTGTTGTGGATAATTGCACAATGAAATCTTTGTAACTAGATGTGTCCACGGCTATAGTGATTTCATCATTCGATACATCTAAGAGCACACCAGACTTTGCTACCTTATGATGATTTGTCCAAAGATAAATGTAAGATCTTTTGACATTTGTTCATCTAACACCTGTGCTCGACCGTACACACTACCAAATTTATCTTCAATATTAATAAATGTTGTTGTGGATAATTGCACAATGAAATCTTTGTAACTAGATGTGAATGTAATAGTCAAAGAATCAGACATTTATAATATTTCATATACATTCGCTATACTATGTATGAGTTTTTTCACATAACTGTATATAACTATTGTGATAGTAAGATTCAAAGAATCAGACAATCACAATAGTTTCTATACACCTTGTGACCTACACTAAGTATTCTCATCGGAATCTAAGTGACTATTGTGTAAGAATCAAACAATCACAATATTTTCCAAACACCTTGTGACATACACTAAGTGCTCTCATCGGAATCTAAGTGATTATTGTGAGAGTAAGAGTCAAAGAATCTGACAATCACAATAGTCCCTACACACTCCCTATATTATTGAGAGAGTAGGAATCGAGGTGGCAATCAAACAATCTCAATAGATCTATTGATATGTCCTATACTACTGTGTGAGTACGAATCAATGTAGTGAGTTAGACAAAAAATAAACAATAAATAAAAATTAAAACAATACCTCAATGATACGGTGAAGGAAGCTCTCTGATAAAAATTGCATGATTAAAACTCTCTAGAACATCAATGAAGCACGTGCGGAATAAGATTTTCGACCGATGTAAAAATATATATTTTTCTGCTAGAAAAATCTTTTCAATCGAAAGCACTTTTGATCGATAAATAGTTCGATTGAAAGCACTTTCGATCGAAAACATTTTGATCAAAGAAGTATCCGTCTTTGTTTTTATTTCGGTGTTTATTCGGAAAACTATGAATAAAACAAACATATTTGGTATTTTTTTATTATTCAGTCGAATAAATGGAACCTAGTTGTGCTCCAAGCTTCTTCTTCTTCCTAGTGTTGTTCACATGCTTTTGTAGACCTCAAACTCCAACAATTTGTATCAGAGCAGGTCACCCCTTCATCTAGGGCGTCATCAACACCCCTCCAATCACAGTCTCAGAATCACGATCTAAGCTCTTTTCGGCCTCCGAATGCATAATCATAGTGCTTGTGTAGGAAATTTCATCTTTTTGTTTCAAAGATATATACAAGTTTCTCTTTGCCAATATAAGCTCCTCAAAGTCTGCTATAGGTTTAGTAGAACTTGGTAGGGTAGTTCTATTCAACCTTTTGAGATACAATCATTTTTTTCCATCTGAGTACCAATTACCCATTATGGGCTTATATGATGAGTCATGTATTGGTTGCAAAAAGACTATGGAATATTATGCAGGGTGTTGAAAAATGTCCTATTACTCTTACAAATATAGTTACTAAAGCTGATGCAAATGGCATTGAAGATGGTGATATTCTTCAGGGTCCTATTAGTGCTATGATTCCTGCTACATCTATTGCAGAGCAACACCCTTGGGATGATAGAGATGCTCCGGCATATGCATTGATAGCCTTGTCTGTCAAACGTGCCATTATTCCTCACATTCACTCTTGTAGGATAGCAAAGGATTCTTGGGATACACTTACCACTTTAAACTAGGCAAGGAATGAGACTCTTGTTGCTTACCTCTGAAAACAGTTGGAGAGTGAGCACATGAATGAAGGAGATTCCATGGACAACTTTTTGACAAAGATCAAAGATTTGAAGGAGCAGTTGATTTCTATTGATGAAGTTTTGCCTAATAGCTCACTTGTGCAGATTATTTGGAATAGTCTTCCATATTCATATTAGAGTCTTGCTTCTACTCTTTGATTGATGATGAAAGGAAATCCAAATGCTTTAATATTTGAGGAGTTAGTCTCTCTTATGTTGTAGGAAGATAATTCTATGTAGAACAGGTCCATTATGCATGTTGCAGATCAAGCTTTCCTAGCTATTCAAAAGGGCAAAGGTAAATGGAGCTCTTCTACTAGCAAGCAGAAATCTACTAATTATGCACAATCAAAGAAGGATGACAGAAATAAGAAGAAAATGGAAAGAAAAAAATGGTTTTGCAAATACTCTAAAGGAAATGATCATGTCATAAAGATTTATCCAAATTGGTTGCAAAGGAGGTAGTACTTTTACATTGTTGGATGCTTTATTTATGCCAAGGATAAATAAAAATCTATTATCAGTTTTAGCATTAGCCAACATCATCTTGGTTGTGAAATTTGTTGATGACAGATGTACAATTCATAATCTATCAAATGGCTATGTCATTATTGCTTCTAGCATTTTATGTCGTGGGCTACATAAGCTCATAGCCTATGAAAAATTTGTGAATGATTCAGCATGTGGAGTACATGATTCTTAGGCTATGTCAGATGCAAAGCTTTGGCATGCAGGCTTTGGCTATATTTTGGGTAAAATGCAATGTTCCTCATTCCCAAAAGATGGTTCAATTCGAGCCACTCAAAAACTGTAACTTTTCAATAGTGATGTCTCTTGTCATATGCAAACACCTTCCTTTGGGAACTATCTTTACTTTGTGACTTTCATTGATGATTTTTCTAGGCATGCATGGGTATATACATTGGAAGCAAAGTCCAAAGTGTTTATGTGCTTCAAAAACTTTCTAGTTTTGGCTGAAAATATGTCAAGATGTAAAATGGGCACTCTCCATTCTGATCAGGGGGATATATGTCATTTGACTTTAATGCATTTTTGGCTAAATGTGGGTTAAAACATCATTGTACAGTGTCGTATATACCTCAACAGAATGGAGTTGTTGAAAGGAAGAACATGTCACTCATGGAGATGGTGAGGTGTATGGTCAAGAGTCAAGATTTACCACATAGTTTCTATCTTGAGGTTGTTACGTGTGCAGGATATGTACTTAACTGGTGTCCAACTAAAGCATTGCAGTCTATCACTCCATACGAGGCTTGGCATAAAGCAAGCCATCTATTGCTCACCTGTGTGTCTTCGGTTGTCTAGCATATGCATTAGTGTTTGAACAACAATGCAAAAAATTGGATGATAAAGCAATGAAATGTATTTCTGTTCGGTACACTTCTGAAAGCAAAGGCTATCATCTACATTATCCAAAGACTAAGCACATTTTGGCTAGTCATGATGTTGTTTTTCAGGAAGATGTTATTCAACCATTTCTTTCATGTACTAGGCAAAAATTAGTTAGCTCAAAAGATGTGTATGACACTTTGCTGCCTATTTTTATAGGTGGACAGACTAGTGTTGGTGCAAATAAGGCAATTTCTTAGCCTTTAAAGGTTTCACATGATGCACTTATTGATGAGAGAATTGATATAAAGGAAGCAAAACCAATGCCTAAATGGCTGGTGCAAACTCTGCAAGATAGCAAATTAGATGCACCTTTGTCATATTGTACTCGTTCAGGCTCTCATAGTGCTTCTTTTGCATCAGATTGCTATGCTATGGCTTCCTCATCAATAGGGCATTAAAACTCCATTTTTGAATGGTGATTTGCATGAAGAAGTGTATGTTTTTTAGCCCTGTGGTTTTGTGCAGAAGAGCATGAAAACAAAGTGTGCATTTTGAAAAAGGCATTCTATGGTTTGAAGCAAGTACCATGTGCTTGGTATGAAAAGATACATGCTGTGTTGACCTAAGTATCAACTTAGGGACTTGCGTAGAAAGAGACTATACCCCAATCCCCTCACAAGTGCATATAGTGGGGATACACGCTTTTAAATATCAATCCAAAGAGTATACAAACCTAGCCGAGTGTATGAGGACATGCAATCATGTAATGATCAATGCAAATGAACTACTCAAAGAATGTAATGAGGCAAAGACTTATCCAAACAAGCTCCAACTGTTGGTCAAGGCGAAACGATACTTGGTGCAGCAGCCGTCAGTATTTTGGACTTTTCTCCCAGCTCCAAACTCCAAATATAGCGAATAGCATATGCGTTTCGAAGCTCTCGAGAAGACGCATCCAATGGCAGTAGTTTCACTCGATTCTGACGCTCCTACTTCAAGTTATGAGCGAAATACTGAGTCGCGGGAACACTTTCCTACACTTCAGCACTTCCTACACTTCGCACACACCTCTCCTACAGCAATGAAACACTTTCATGGATAGACAACACTCACAAGCACTCTTTCCAAGCAATACACATGCATACAAGCTCACGAAGAAGAAGATAAGGAGGGAAGAAGACACAAATTCGAATTTCTGTGCTCTCTCTTCTCACAATGGCCAAAGTTTTTTACAAAGAGTCACATTTGACTTATATACTAGTGCCCTAAAAATGGTCATTTCACACAAGAGACCGGCACTTTATTCACTAAAAGAATAAATTTCTACTATTTTACATGGGTAAGCTTCTAATCTTCTGTGGGGATGCATCTAGGGGACTCCTCTAGTGCATTTACAACGGAAAATATATTACAAGAATGATTATGATACAAAAAATGTGATGTCCAAATCGGAAAAATTTTGGGGCCCGTCTTTTTCTCTGCTTTGTGCGCTCTTTAGCTCTGCAACACTCTCCCCCTCTTCGTCTCTGTCGTCCCTTGACAGACTTTGCTTCGCGCACGCGTCCAGTGGTCAGTATTGCCTGATTCTTGATCTTGCATTACGTTTTAGAGGCGCTTTTGCTTTTCTTCGCACGCTCCCCTTGGTCAGTATTGTCTGCAGTTAAACAGACATGCAGATTTGATGGCCTTCTTGATTCAAGCTCTACTACTCGAGAGCCTGTTGCACTTGTCTTGCCTGTTGACTTGGGTTGCCACGCACGCCACCAGTGACTAGGAATGTGCTGTTCTTAGTCACCCTCTTAAACTTTTCAGCCTCTACCCCTTTATAACTTTTGGTCCTCTGATTTGTCCTGGTTGCACACATCTGACCCTGTTGTATTGCTTTGAGGCTGTTTACTTCTTTCCACCGTGCATGACCTGGATGATTTCTCTTTTTGCCTGGTGCGTGCCCCTGCGGGGCTCTGTGCAGAGATGGGTAATGCGCCCCTGCGGGGCTTCCTGCAGAGATGTATCTTCAAATCTTGCCTTTTAGTGAAGCTGTTTTTTTTCGTTGTTTTCTTCTTTTCTTCTTTTTACTTGCCTCTCCCTCGACAGTGCCCCCCTCCTGGACTCTGTCGTCCTCGACAGGCTTTGATAAGCGACGTGCATATGTTCGATATACTGTTTGCTCTTTATCATTCAGCAGATTAGCTTCACGTATCATCAGTTGTTTCCACTGTTCTGCCTTCACGCCATCATGTGGTGGCTGTCTGTGATCTGCGAAGAAGCTTAATTCATATGCTACTAATCTAGCATTGAGATTAGATGACATCTTCAAAAATATCTCAGAATCAATCTCAAAAAATCCTGTAAAAAACGCTTCTTCAAATGTCTGCATATATGGACTTGGCAAGAACATAAGCCTGGAGTAATAAGCCATTATAGTTGGTCTGCTTGGCATCACTGATAGATCAAAAATAAGTATGTCTGTGCCTTGGTTAATTCCAATAAAATTCAAAAAGGTATAAGCCGCATGCTTGAAGACCTTCAAAACTGTAAGGATCATGCTAAGTATTTTGTTTGTCATTTTGATAGCTAAATCTGGTACTGTCGCATAGTTTTGCAGCCAAAATTCTATTGTTTTTACCATATAATCTTCCGTTGGCAAATAATTATGTGGCGGGCTTGGAAGTAACGGATAATTCAGCCACTGATTATTTAGTGTACCGTTCCTTTGCATGTCCAAAAATGCTCTAGCTTCTCTTCTACGAGGTACAGGACAAAATGCAGGGTTTACCTGCAGGGAATATGGAGCGGCTTGCTAGTGTATCCTTAATGTCGGGTGTTTCTCCAAAAACTTTCTTCTCCAAACTGGCTGTGCGGCTTCAAATTCTGTTTGAGTGAAATTGAATGTGTCATTTTTGAAGCTGAGCTGCTTATCAGGGCTCGTTCTTGTAATCTTCTTGATGTATTGACGTGTCTTCTCTTTCAGTAATCCGTATGGAATATTGAAAGGCTTCATAAGCGTCTCTAAGTCTTTTCCTTTGATCTTTGCTTCTTTCATGACTTTAATAACTTCATTTTCAAAGTTTTCCGTCAATCGGGACACCACTAGTGCCCGTTCCTTCTGACTTATTTCTGCAGTATATGGCATAGGATGATCATCATGTAGATCCGCCACCTGCTCACGTATGGGAGAATGATAGATCGGTTGAGATAGAGGGCTTACCTCTACCTCGTCAGTAGGATGTTTCTTTTCTGGCACTACTGATGTCCCGATCGGTTCTTTGTCTTTCTTCTGATTCTTTAGCTGTTCGATGCATTCATCTTTTTCCTTTATCTTTTGCATGGCTTCTCCGAGTGCTTCTTTAGTTGCCAGTAGTTCCTTGCCTATGTCAGCTACATGATCCATGTTTTCACTGTAGCTTTGTACCAGTTTGGCATTCACCTTTTGTAATTGACGTTTCAGCTCACTGGTTTCATTGGCATATCTGCTCTTCCATTCTTCTATCCTGGCTTGTTCTTGCTTTAGCAGCTCTTCATATTTCAAGATTTGATCCCGTAATTCTTGGTCTTTGGTTTCTGTTGATTCCTGTTGTAGGAGTGGTTGATCATATAATAAAGACTTCATCAAATCTTTATTTCTGTTGCGTAGGCTGTCGTTCTCTTCCATATATAGCTTAAGTTGCTGTTCTAATAATGTGCTACGCAGTTTCATTTTCTCTTTCTCAGCCTCGCTTGCTTTGTGTAATTTTTGCAACTCTTCCAGTTGTGTATGCAGCTGTTTATTCTGAGCAATGGATGCTGCATGTTGTGTCTGGATTGCCAGCACTTCAGTATTTTTATTTGCTAATTCCTTTTGTGCTGCAATCAACTGTGCCGATAGTTGTTCACTCATGAGTTGAAACTGATTCTTTTCTCTTCTTGCTTGGTCATATTCGGCATCTATATCCATCATTTGTTGTTGAGTGTCCATGGCCGTCTGAATCATCTGTTTTACTACAGGTTTTAACTGCGTAACATCTACATTAAGCCATGTTTTTGGTATTGCCGGCTCTTCTCCGGTATTTACGTCTTTGCCTTGCGACACGTGTAATGTAGCGTCATGGGGCTACCTAATCTGAAGCTGGATCCTTGGCTCAGCCCCCATGTCTTCTTTATGTCCCTGAGGTGTGTCATCAGGCACCTCGATTATAACTTGTTCTTGGTTTTGGAGTTCCTTTGCTTCTTTACTCACTGGAGTTTGATCTTCCTCTTTAATAGGTGGTTTGACATGTGTAATCCCAGTGGTTGTATCTTCTTTGATGCTTATTTTTGTAGTGTCATTCAGTTGAATGACGTGCTCCGGTTCCATAGATTCTTCGGCTCTTTTTTCTTCTTCTTCCTTATTTTGTGGCGTGACTTCCACTTGATCTATCTCGTTCCATTCACCCTCGTGTGATTCAGTTCGAATGTCAGTATCCAAAGTATCTTTTTCGGGACTGGAATCCATATTTGTGCTGGAATCATCGATGCCCAGCTCTTTGTATCTTCCCGCTTGTTTCGGTGTTTGCTCTGGATTCCGTTGTGTCTGCTCTTGACTAGCTTGTCTATAGTGATGTCCTTGAACGTTCAAATTGATTTGCCCTTGCATATACTGATGTGTTTGCTTGAGGGCAGCAGACAGATCTCTCTTAGTGATCGGCATTTGAGCCGTCGTGATCTTCGGTAAGAGGTGCTTTCTCTTTGATTGCGGTGTTGCTTGAGCTTCCTCTTCTCGTAGGCGCTTCGTACCCCTTATGGGTTTCTGTGTGCTGGTTCCAGCCTCTTCAACCATGACTACTGCTTTCTTCTTCTTAGGGACTGTCGCTGATTTTACATACCTTGCTAGTCCTTCCGAAGTCGGCATCTCTCTCAAACAATTCTTTATTTCTAAGGCTTCATAAATCAACAATGTGAGAGCTGAACTGCCATTTAAGAACTTCTTTTGCCCCCACTTCTTTTGTGCTTCAAACAGTCTTTCTTGGACATACCCTGTTAGGTTGATTTTATTTCCAATTTGCCTCATGGCATGTGATAGTAATTGGACTACTATCTTTTGTGGTGTTGTATACCTGTGCATGCTGGGAAAACAAAAATGTTGATGTACTAGTCATACAGCATCCTCAATGTCAATTCTGTTGATTTCCAGGAATGACCTCTTCTTGGGATCATGACATTCTTCTTTCACACTAGTAGTGCCTTCTTGATTCCATCCAAAAGCTTTATTAATTAATTCATGAGTGAATTGTATGGTCTTCCATGTCCCGACTTTGTCCAATACACGTGCTTCTGGGACTGAGATCTTTGTTGCAGCAGGCTGCATGGTGTTCATTACCTGTGCACACCTCTAAAAGTCCGGTACGTATATAGGCAGTTTAAGAAATGCCTCAATTCCCGCTTGTGTCCATACATCCTCAATATGAGGTAGTCCTTGTATTATTGTCTTGAAATCCTGGGACAAGATTGGAAAATAATGGTCTGTGTCCATGATTTTGATTGTAGCCATGAAGATTAGCTCTACCACTGGTTGATCATCTCTGAACCAGTGACCTCTTGCCCTTGTTACTGATTCCAAAGGAAGAAGTTGCACCTCTTCTTGCTGCGTAGATTCGGAATCAGTGGATGCCATCTGCACTCAATATAGAGTATGAATTAGTATCCATATGTTCTCAGAAATCTTCCTCTATATGTTGGTTATATGTTCGATGTAGCTCGGAGTGAATGGTGTCGTCCCTTTCCCGTGTGTGTGAGAAGGGTAATACCTGGATTTTTCACATGTAATGTTTATATTTTCTGCTGAAAAGAAAAACAGGAAAGTTAGTTCGTAGCCGAAGCGGTTATTAATTTTTTGAGTATTTTCTTAATCTATGTACCAGTGCTCTCCTATTTCCCCATTAGGAAAATGTGCTTGACTATCCTGAAATAGAAGAAGTATGTGCCGAATGCTTGGCCTTGTAATGTGGCCCTATCATGCATACTTGGGATCTCAACAACTCAAAATGTGTGCAGTTGGAAGTAGTTGGCGTATGCATGCCGTCCAGTTTGTCTTTCGGTATCCAGATTTGCTTCGTTGTGCTGGGCTTCGTTGTATGTTGCCCTCTTCTACTGCATGTGGCCCTTTTCTTCTTGTTGTAGGTCTGCTTGGTCTGCTTTGTGAATTTCGGGGAGGGTCGGGTTGCCCTTGCAGACTCCTTTTTTCTCCAGTAACTCTTTTTCTGTGGTTGTTTTGCCTGTGGATTGCATTGGTTCTTCTTGTTTTGGTGGCCATCCTTTCGGTTTGTTTTCCTTGGAATGCAAGACTTAGGGACCCATATCTGCGATCGATCTTGCTGAGCAACTACAACTTTCTTTGGAATCCAAATTGTAGCAACATGTCGATGATTTCGCTGTTCAGACGGAGTTGGTCTTTGTTGTGCTCGTTTGTCCTGATGTCGATTGTACTTTTGTCGTCGAAGATACTCCTCCACTTGATCTTTCTTTATCCACACTTGATTAGAGGATGGAATAGGGTATATTTTGATGTTGACAGATTCTGAATTACTCTGAGGCATAGTCTCTTTGATGCACAGTGTTTTAGTGAGGTTGATTTCAGTTTTAGTGATACTCTCAAGACTTGCTAGACTAGAACAAGGTGTGCAAGCAGAATTCAATGTGTCCGCACATATAGTACTCGATGAAGGTGTATCTATAGTGCTAGAGATCATGCATTGAGGACTTTGTTCATTAGATTGAGTTGTCTGCTCCGTGCTCACCGATTTTAATGGTCGCTCATTTAGCAGACTGAATACTTCACGATATCCTATCCTGGCTGAGATATATCCCAATGCCAATTGAATGGTCACCTCGTATTCGTAAATCCAGTCTTGACCTAACACTACTTCCTCAAGTAAATCTTGGTCATGACACACTAACAGTTTTTGTTCCATGGTGTTGTTACCAAGATGCAACGTTAAGGTGATCTCTCCTATGCACTGAGTAATTGTTCCTCCTATTCCTATCAACTGGGCCATTGAAGGGCGTATTGTCTCCTTGAGTTTTTGGGTCAAAGAAAACTTAATGCAACTTACAGCGGCACCTGTGTCAATAAGAGCATTTACCAAGTGATACTCCGTTCTTCCGGCTCCCAAATTTAGATAGGGTTGTGTTCTTTGCGATCCTAGGTTTTGAGTGGCTCTAAAATTAGCCATTGGGATGAGTTCTTCTCCTTGACGATATCTTTCATCTCGCTCTCTCATCCACTCTTTTCGTTTCTTTATCCTTTCCAATGCTTCTTGTCTCGCTTCTTCCTGTATTCTTTCCTCTTCTAAGCGTCTGTTTTTACCTTTGATTAGTCGTGACATAATTTCTTCAGTTAATGGTTCGAGGTATTTTTTTACTCTACACCCACTGATGTAGTTTGGTAACACATCTCCATCTAGGGTTGCTAAGCTAATGGCTCCACTTGTAGATATACGATTGATGATTAATGGGCCATATCCTCTCTTTTGCAATTTCTTAGCATGTTGTTTCAAAGTGTATACCAAAACTAAATCTCCTTCCTTCAATTTTTTGTCCTTGATATGCGCATCAAAATAGGCCTTTTGCCGTCTTTTAGCAGCATAAATGCCCGCTACTGCTTGTAACCTAGTTTCATGAAGCTTTTCTATTTGGTCCAATTGGGCTGATAATTCATGTCCCGTCCACTCGTAAGTAGTTGCTACTCTAAGAGTGGGAATCAAGAAATCAATTGGCAAAATAGTGTTTTGTCCATACACTAAGTTAAAAGGAGTAGTGCCTATTGCAGTTTTATAGGCTACTCGGAATGCCCATAAAGCATGGTGTAACTGCTTATCCCAATCTGATCTACCATTGTTAACGATTTTGGTGAGAACAGTACACAAGATTTTATTTGAACTTTCCGCTTGTCCATTTGCTTGTGGGTGATAAGGAGCAGATTTCTTATGAATTACTAAGAATTCATTCAATAAGGCTTCTATTACTTCATTAACAAAGTGCGTACCTCTATCACTCACAATCTCTATAGGTAGTCCAAATCTAGTGAAGACGTTCTCGAAGAGAAACTTGGCTGTAGTTCTTGCATCATTCTTTGTTGTTGCCTTTGCTTCAACCCATTTGGTCAGGTAATCTGTGGCGACAATTATGTATTCGGCATGTGACCCTTTTGCTGGTGGGCTAATAGGTCCTATAAAGTCTATTCCCCATTTCGTGAAAGCTCTAGCACTCATCATGGGTCTAAGTGGCATCTCATCTCTTCTAATAGGATATTTCGTTCGTTGACAAGTATCACACCGTTGCACATATGTTATGGAGTCTTGATGTAGAGTTGGCCACCACATTCCAGCAAAGAGGATCATTTTTGCTGGTTTGTCTGCAGAGAAGTGTCCTCCTGCAGCTCCTGTATGGGCCATCTCTAAGACAGAAAGATATTCATTTTCATGAATGCACATTCTTAATTGGTTATCTTTCCCGCGTTTAAAGAGTTGTTTTCCTATGATGGCATAATCTTTACTCTGTTCTTCAAGAGCGCGCTTCCTTGCTAAGGTAGCTCCGTCAGGGTACTCTCGAGTTTTCAAGAACTTTACTAGAGGCATGCTCCACCTTGGTGCTATTGTAGAATAGCATAATGTAGAGTTCTCGTCTGGGATTTGTTCTTGACAGGTTTGACAGGTTGACACATAGTTATGTGCATCTCGTTGCATGGTTGGCCAATATATGCCAAATCTCTTGAGTGTTTTCCACGTTCCATTTGCATTCAAATGAGTGTTCCATTGATTTATGTGTGCTTTCTGAAGCCACATTTCTTGTTCCTCTTCTTCTACGCATCTCATCAGTACTCCGCTTGAATCCTGGTGGTACAAACTTCCAGCAATGATGTGAAGGTTTTTAGTCCTCCAGAGATCTTGCGTTTGGTTTGGCGTGATCCCATCTTTAGGTCCATGGGTAAGTATCGGGATCAATTTTTCTGCCCACTGAGGACATACTTCCAGGTTAAAAAGATAAGTATCTGGCAGGTCATCAGGTACTCCTATGGGTGGTTCTCCATGGGTCATACGAGATAAGTGGTCTGCTCTTATGTGGGTGTTTCCTTTCTTGACTATTACCTCAAAATCAAATTCCATTAGCAATAAAAACCATCGTACTAGTCGTCCTGTATTGCAAGGCTTGTTGACTAAGTACAATAGGGCTTGATGATCGATGAAGAATTTGAATTTGTTTGCCAGTAAGTAATGTCTGAATTTCTTGACTGCGTATACCATCCCTAGGCCTTCTCTCTCTGTAGTAGTATAATTGCGTTCCGCTTGATTTAACTGTCTACTGGCATAGGCTATCGGGTGGTCTAATTTTCCTGTGTCAGCTGGTTGAGCTAAGATGCAACCAATGGCAAACTTGGAAGCATCAACATGGATGTGAAACGGTTTATTCCAGTTGGGGACTCGAAGAATGGGTGCTGAACTCAATCGATTCTTTAACTCATTAAAAGCTTTTTCGCATTCTTCAGTCCAATTGAATAGAGTCAATAATGCATAAAGAGGTCTAGCAATTATGGCGTACCTATGTATGAATCTTCGATAGTATCCACAATGTCCCATAAATGCTTGAACTTCCTTAGCAGTTTTAGGTCTTGGCAAATCCAAAATTACTTTAATTTTGTCTTCATCCGTTGAAATCCCATTCTTAGAGACAATATGTCCTAAGATTTTCCCTTGTCGCACCATGAAGACACATTTTTCAGGATTGAGGCATACTCGATATTGTCGACATTTAGCAAAAATCTTTTCTAGTTCAGGGATGTGCTCTGATCGTATAGCCGAATATGTACAAAGATCATCCACGTATACCTCCATACTTTTTCTCAGAAATTCCTTGAACACATGACACATCAATCTTTGGAAAGTAGCTGGGGCATTTGTTAAGCCAAACGGCATGACTCTAAAGGCGTATACTCCCCATTCAGTTGCAAATGCTGTCTTATGTTGGTCCTCAGGAGCAATGGCTACCTGATTATACCCTGAAAAGCCATCCAGAAAACTATAAACTTCCTTCCCTGCTACCCTTTCCAAGAGATGATCAGTGATTGGTAAGGGATAGCTATCCCTTATGGTTGCGGCGTTCACTTTTTTCAAATTGATGCACACTCTTAACTTTCCATTCTTTTTTGGTACAACCACCAAGGGTGATACCCATTCTGTGTGCTCAATTTCGTAGATGAATCCAGTCTAATAACTTATCTATTTCTTCTTTTATCTTGGCTAAATACACATCATTATAAGTATATGGTCTCTGTTTTGAAGGTTTGGCTTCGGATGTCATGGGGATTCTATGCGCACATATAGATGGATCTACTCCCTTTAAGTCCTTATAAGTCCAAGCAAAGACATCCCGGTATTCTCTTATGAGACGAATTAACTCTTGTTCTTCTTCTAATGAGACATCCTGTCCTATGAAGGTACACCGTTCTTCTCCTCCTTCCATGGTTACAACTATTTTCTTGGTTTGTTCCTTATTATCATATGCTATTCCAGGTTGTGCTTCTCTTTTAGGCATTTGAATAGCAATTTTCCTCTCCTCTACTTCGTATTTTTTAAAATGGGCTGGTACTTCAAATTGTTCTTGGAGTTTGTTTTCTTCATCTTCTGATTCCCTTCCAACTTCTAATTCCCCTTTTTGTGTGAGTTCCTTATGTGTTTCATTGGCCGTGATCTCTATGTTGGTGGTACCAATCCCTAGATCCATGGGTTTAGGTTCCATTTCAATGCTCTCGTAGTCCTCCTTCCAGTCTTTCTCGATCACTTCTCCTTCTTCTGCTTCCTGAAGGACTACCATATACAGACTAATATCATAACCCTCCTCATCAATACATTCATTCATGGTCACTACTTCTTCGTTTACACAGACATCGAGGGTGGCTAAAATTTCCATCCAACCGTGAGGTTCGAATTCTTCATCCGGAAATACTTGTGGCATATAGGCTGGATCTTGTACCGATCTCACTATTCCTGGTTTCTGCTGCCATCCTTTTCTTCTCTCCTCTTCCTTCTTTGCAGCTTGACATATCCATAGATGAGTGTCCTCGTTCATCCAAGATTGATCACTAGAACCTACACTATGAACAGATTGATCGTCTTCCTCTTTGTGGATTTGATTCCATTGCAGGGGTGGCACATCTTGATACGTGTATGTATGTAGGTTTATCCTAGTGGTGGTTCCTGCGTGTTGTAGGTATACTGCATCTTTTCCCCAATCTTGTACGACCTTTAGCTGTCTCATGAAGGGCCTTCCCAAGATCATTTCATAATTGCTTGGCCTTTCGAAGTGACAAATTGCTAAGGTATGTTCAAATTCCACTCCACACGTGGTGAAGACTACTCGTTCCAACAATCCTAAGGGTCTTTCCGTATGTCCATCTGCCATTTGTATTTTCATGCGTGTTGGTCTTAATGCTGGTTGTCCCCATTTTTCCCAAATTTCTTTGGTAGCAATGCCAACACCAGCTCCTGAATCTAGTATGGCTTTGGTAGTGTAACCCCTATAGGTGATTGGAAGACAGGTATTTCCTTCATCTCCTTCACTAAAGTCTCCTACCTTATCCACTGGAATTCTCACTGTTTTCACTTCGTCAGCTACCTCTTTCTTTTCCTCCTTGACTTCCCATTGATTGATCAATTTCTCTTTTAAGTGTGGTTTTACCTTTAACAGCTCCTCGAATGTTAGGGTACATGGGATTTTCACCTCTCTAAGACGTTGTATGATCTCAGATGTTTGGACTGATGGGTTCGTTTCCCGTCTCGTTATTGATGGAATGCGATACAATTCTGAATTGTGCTCGTACTCCCCGGTGTAGTTGGGTAGTTCCTTTACATCTTCCTTGTCACTTGCATCCATTGGAAAAATTTCTTCTGAATTTAGTTCAGGTATTGACCCCTCTATTTCATTTTCTGCTTCTAATTCTTCAAAGGGCGGTTCCATTCCTTCTACCTTTTTCCACTTGTCCTCTTGAACTCGTGCCCATAGATCCTTAGTCCAGTCTCCTTCTACTTCAGGGACTATGGATCCTTCCCTTCTCTCAACACCAAGTTCATCATTCTGAGGTCTCTTTACTTCAGGCTTTTCCTGAGTGTTTAGGCACTCTTGGAATTCTCCTTCGGAAATTCGGTTATTTGGTAAAGGTGGTGCGGGTTTTTCTAAGGTCTGTTGTGCTACTTCTATCAATCTCTTGCAGATTTCTAACCTTTCTTTCTCTAAGTCGCCTCTCGGATATTCTCTCTCATGTTGCTCTATGGAAGGTCCTGCTTTTATTCGTGCCTTGTATGCCTGAATCCACATGGCTAATTCTTCAGGTATAGGATCTGCTAGGACTGATCCTACCTCCTCCCTTTTCTTCTCATTTTTATTTTCTTCTTCCACTTGCGATTCCTTTGTTGGTTTCTGTTTACTCTTTTCATTTTCCTTCTTTTGTAATAACTTTTTTTCTTTTATCCTCTCTCTCCGGTTCTTCCATCTTTGTGACCTTTTACTGGCAATACTTTTCTCTGGTTCTTCAGAGTCTTCTACTCTGTGAGGGATGGGGATATTCCCCTCTTTGTCACTTTGATTACTCTCGTCCGTGTTATCAGGGTTCTCTCTAGCCTTGGCTCTTGTTATGGCCTTCAAAGGTACGGTGTACTCTTTATCGCTCCCTGATGATTCAATCACTTCTATCACATTAATCTGCACATTAGATGTGACTTTGTTGGGGTTCTTAGGACAATCTCTGAAAAGATGTTCCTTACCACAATCGCTACAGTAGCCTTCCCAAATTCGTTGTGGTGGTGGTGGGTTTGGTAATGTACATTCTCTAATATAGTGGTCACCTCCACATCTGTAGCATGGTCCTCTGGGTACAGGCTGTCTATTCATTGGTCGAGGTGGCATGGTTGCTCTAGGAGCTGTGTACATTAAGGACACGTAATCCTGCTCATAATTGTATGAACCATCTGGTATTTCCATGCCATAAACATATGGTTCATGCAGTTGTCCATATTCCATTATTGAGCTCTCATAACTAGGGTATGCTCCTTGACTAGGGTCATAAAATGAGTCATATGGTTCACTACTAGTCAAAGGTGTGGCTGGCACTATAGCCCTCTCTAGATTTTCTTCTGGTTGTGCCAACTTGACTGGGACAACGTTCTGAGGGTGGGGCGGTTGTTGTCCTAGTACAGGCTGTGGTTGCGTAGATCCTTGATATGCGTATGGTCGTGGTATGGGTGCCTGTGGCTGATATGAGGGATATCTAAAAACTTCACCTCCTTGATCTCTTTGGGGATTTCCATATGGTCTCACATAAGGCTGGGTGGGTCTGGTTTGCCTATTGTAAGGGCAGTTCTCGGTGCTATGGTTTGTATATCTCTGCTCTATACTGCAATATTGTAGAGGTCCGGGGACAGAGGGTCTAGGATGAGCATAGGCAGGTGGTGGGACTACTCCCCTAGTGCACAAATGAGAAGGATGATCTCCTCCGCACTGCATACATCTTCTAAGCATAGGCAGTCTCATGGGATTAGTGGGATAATTCCTCTGTCCTTGAACATTCAGTTTTTTTGCTAACAAGTCGGCTATTTCCTCTACGTTGTTTTTGGGTATGGATGTGTTGCTAGTCAAATCTTCGCTTTTAGAGCTTCCTTGTGGTATTTTCAGATCCTCTGCAAGATTATCCTCTAAATCTATACATTCCTTCATGCATTCCTGCAGGGTCTGCACCCTTTTTACATACACTAATGACCTCAAGGATCCGTTCAATAATCCTTCCAAAAACAATGACACCATTTTGTTCTGTGTCGGTCTCTCTTCTACTGGGCATCTATCCACATATTGCTTGAATCTCCTTGCAGCCAATCTCACTGACTCGGTAGGGACTTGTTTGAAGCTGTGGATTAATGATGAAGAATTGTTTTTAATTCCTGATTTGGTAAATTCTTCAATCATTTCTTGATATACTTGCTCCATGTTCTGAAAGGTGTTTGGGTCCAATGGCTGAAACCAAGCCAAAGCTGTGTGTGACAAGGTAAGGCCAAAAGACTCAAACTGAATCACGAAGTCATCTACCTGCTCGGCTCTAACTACTTGTTTAAATTCTGCTATGTGATTGTAGGGTTCACTAGAGCCATCATAGTGATTTCTCATGCACTTGGCAACTTGGATCGGTCTTAGTCGTCTTCCTGCTTCAGGATGCCTGGGCATCACTGGGAAAATTGGTCTCCCTATTGGTATGCCTGGTCCTCTCACTACCTGTGGTTTGACTGGAGCATGAACTCCATGTCTTGGGTCAATAGCTGGTTGTGGCCGGTAGTTAGGATTAATGGCAGGCATTGCAAATTGCACAGGTGGTCTGACGGGGATCTGGGTTTGTTGTGTTTGTTGTGTTTGTCCCGACTGTTGATATGAATCATTCTGAGATGTTCCAAGTGGATTCCGTGAAGTAGTGGCTTGGTCCCTAGGGGGGAACACTGGGATATTCTGATATTTCAACTCAGCTCTCTCTAATTCTGTTAATGGCCAATATTTTCTCTGATTTTTATCCAAATATGTGATGATGGTGGGGAACTCATGATCCTGTAACTCATAGATGGTGACTGGATTAGGAGCAGCTTCCCATATCGAGGAATGGGCTCTGAGCAAATGCTCCATCCCATTGACCAAATACACGTCTATCAGAGTGTCATCTTGGGGAATCAGGTCTCCTCTCCAAATTTTTGTAATCGTAGATCTCCCTCTAGGAGTAGTTACTTGCTCTTCGTTTCCACCGCCATTTAAGCTTGAAGCATTATTTTCTTCACCATGCTCGTTAATGTTTTCCGGGTGTTCTGTGACCACGTATTGAATATCTTGTTTGTCCATGTACAGTCCTCCTACGTACTTGACTGCTGGTCTAGGCACTATGTAGGCTTCTGATGCTTTCTGTAACCTGGCCACAGATCTGTTTAAGCCATCCAAATAGATAGGGATCTCGTTGTGGTTGGTGTTCACATACTCCAAGGAGGTTCTGTATTCTCCCTCAATGATTGTCATCATGCCAATCATGGGTACAGTGTTTTGCATATCCTCTGAAGCCATGGGAATTTCTCCTTCTGACTCACTGGAGGTCTCAGAATAATGTGAACGGCTACTTGGCTCGGCTACACTCCCTACAGAAGAAATCACACTTCTTCGGCTTCCTAGGGTTCTTCCGGATCTTAGGTTCATCCACTTAAGAGCTCTGATCAGACTTTTGATACCCTTGGGTCTTAAGCACTCTTCACTACAGGTAAAAATGTCTATAAGACTTGGGTTGGAAAGAATTGAGTGAAGAAGAATTTCTACAACACACGATACTTGTCTCCAAAAATACACGATACCTGATCTCTAGGTTCCGACGATACACGATCTCTGACAAGTATCGCGACACCTGATAAACGATACCGATCGCTGAGTGAAACGATACCGATACTTAGAGGTACACGATACACGATATTTGAGTCTCAGACGATACACGATACTCGATGGGAGACGATACTTGGAAATAGACGATACCCGATATGTGGGAAGTATCGCGATCTTTGCTCTAGACGATCTCTGGGCCAAACGATACTTGGCTGAAAACGATCGACGATACTTGGAATCCCACGATACACGATCTCCGAATTGAAACGATCGACGATACACGATACCTGGTAAATATCGCGATCTCTGAAGATCAGACGATACACGATATTTGAACCAAACGATACTTCGGACAACGATACACGATCGGTCGCAAGTATCGCGATCTCTGAAGATCAAGCGATACACGATACTTGAGCACAACGATACTTGATCTTCTCGCAAACGATCGCTGGCAAAACGATACACGATACTTGTCAGGTATCGCGATCTTTGACCAAACGATACTTCTCAAGTATCGCGATCGGCACGAAACGATACTCAATCCACGATACACGATCAACGATCGCTGGTGAAACGATCTCTGACCAAATATCGCGATCGGCACGAAACGATACACAATCGATGGGAAATATCGCGATACTCAACCACAGGAGCAAAACGATACTTGTGAAGTATCGCGATACTCGACCGCGGGAGTAAAACGATACTTGACCCTTAGACAAATTTTAACAATTGTTTTTGAGTTTTTGATTTTTCCCCCTTGATCTCCTAGCTCCACTCTCCTCTCTTCACTAGCTGTATCAATCAAAACACAACTTTTTGCCCCCTGAAAGCTCTAACGATACTTAGCGCAGATCGTTTTTACACTGATGATGAATTTTTTGAATGATTAGTAGGAACTAGCAATGGAATGGCTCACCTCTGAAGCTCTGACACACTCTTCTAGCACCTTTCCTAGCTCAAAGGCACTCCGCAAGCTCTGCCACGATATTCAGCTGCTCACGATACTCGACGCTCACTCTCACGATACTTGTTCAAACAAGTGATTTTTCAAATGACTTTTTTGGTTTTTATACTTGGAGTTTTCTAGCTTACAAAAAAGGAAACTTTTTAGAACAAAACTAAAATCTACTCTAATGACTTGGTCCACTCTCTAATCACTCCTACTCTACTCCTTCTACTCACTTCCCTAAACTAACAACTCACTACACACACTCCAAGAATGAGAAGTAGCAAGTGCGGCTGAAAATGACTTACCAAAGAAGAGAAGATTTCCACTCCTCCACTTACTTCAACGCAAAAAGCAACTTACCATCACACGAATGCCTCGGTTTGATTCGTCACTCCCCGGCAACGGCGCCAAAAAGTGTGTTGACCTAAGTATCAACTTAGGGACTTGCGGAGAAAGAGACTATACCCCAATCCCCTCACAAGTGCATATAGTGGGGATACACGCTTTTAAATATCAATCCAAAGAGTATACAAACCTAGCCGAGTGTATGAGGACATGCAATCATGTAATGATCAATGCAAATGAACTACTCAAAGAATGTAATGAGGCAAAGACTTATCCAAACAAGCTCCAACTGTTGGTCAAGGCGAAACGATACTTGGTGCAGCAGCCGTCAGTATTTTGGACTTTTCTCCCAGCTCCGAACTCCAAATATAGCAAATAGCATATGCGTTTCGAAGCTCTCGAGAAGACGCATCCAATGGCAGTGGTTTCACTCGATTCTGACGCTCCTACTTCAAGTTATGAGCGAAATACTGAGTCGCGGGAACACTTTCCTACACTTCAGCACTTCCTACACTTCGCACACACCTCTCCTACAGCAAAGAAACACTTTCATGGATAGACAACACTCACAAGCACTCTTTCCAAGCAATACACATGCATACAAGCTCACGAAGAAGAAGATAAGGAGGGAAGAAGACACAAATTCGAATTTCTGTGCTCTCTCTTCTCACAATGGCCAAAGTTTTTTACAAAGAGTCACATTTGACTTATATACTAGTGCCCTAAAAATGGTCCTTTCACACAAGAGACCGGCACTTTATTCACTAAAAGACTAAATTTCTACTATTTTACATGGGTAAGCTTCTAATCTTCTGTGGGGATGCATCTAGGGGACTCCTCTAGTGCATTTACAACGGAAAATATATTACAAGAATGATTATGATACAAAAAATGTGATGTCCAAATCGGAAAAATTTTGGGGCCCGTCTTTTTCTCTGCTTTGTGCGCTCTTTAGCTCTGCAACACATGCCTACCTGATTGCACATGGTTTTGAGAACAATCTGATTGAGAGCACCTTATATGTTAAGCATGCAACTAATGTTCATTCTGATCATTGTTCTCTATGTCAATGACATGCTGCTCATTAGTCCTCATGAGAAGCATATTGCTAATTTTAAGGCTGATTTGCATGCCTCATTTGAGATGTCAGATTTGGGGCATTTGTATCATTATTTGGGCATTCATTTTATGCAAGTTGATGGTGGAATAGTTTTGTGTCAAACAAAATATATTCACACATTATTGCAGTGTTTTGGCCTTGAAGACTGCAAACCTATTGTCACTCCTACGGAAACCAATTTACAGCTGAGTCTTCATTATGCTGGAGATGCATTTGATGTTGTTCTCTATCAGCAAGCTATTGGATGCTTGATTTACTTATGCATTACTCAGCTAGATATTTAGTTTGTTGTCTCACATATGAGCAGGTTTATGCATTGCCTAGGAGTCCAGCATTGACAGTGCATCTTTCACTACTTGAGTGGTACCCAGCTACTTGGATTGTTTTATCTCAAGGAGGGATCATTACCACCAAATCTACATCCTTTTTTTTACTCTAATTGGGTTGATTGCTATGACACTCATGTGTCCACTAGTGGTTCTTGGTTCATGCTTGGTAGCTCATGCATATCTTGATTGAGCAAGGAGCAGCCTACTCTGACCACTTCTAGTTGTGAAGTTGAGTATAGGGCAATGACCTAACTACATCTTAGAGATAAAAAGAACTCAATTAATTTTTATGTATCTTATAAAATGCATCAACTTATTTTGCCTATAAATTTTATAGGGTTCAGGTCTTATAATAAATTATTTCCGTAGCCTAAAACATGAAATGCTAAAGTCTCTATTTATTTAGAAAGAAATCAAGATGATTTATTATCTATATTACCACATTGGATTTTTTTGAAATACTAATTATCGTCAATTTCTTTAACCAACATAACAAGGATATTCTTTAAAACTACGGTGTATTTCATTGTACTTTCTATGGTTAAGCTGAACAATAGGTCAAACATCTCATAATTAACAATTTTAGTTCCTATATAGACTTGATTTAGGCATTTGATTGTCACTTGTTTATTGGAAAATGTTTTATATATTGATGCTTGTGGTAATTTAAGTGTGTGGTAGAATCACCCAATATCCTTCTCACCTTGAATGTATAATTCATAGTTATGAATTGTATAAATTAGACCATATTCTTAATACACTTTTGAGTGGCATGGGACAACATTTTGTTATTACTAGGACAATGGAATATGCAGTTTTTTTTTTGAAAAATGACTCCAAAAAAAATATTTTTCTTTGATTTGGGAAATAAAGTCTACTCCACTGAATTTTTTTTATCTTTTTAGGCTCTATGACAATTGCATTGTTCCAAGCCATATTATTGGGCATATATGATGCCTCGATATTTGGGCACATTTTTGTACCCAAATGAAGGGCTTATCAACCCATTGGTGCCATTATTTTTAAAATCTCAACTATTTTTGTTTCCGTCAGCTTTCTCATGACTCTTCATTACTAAAAGCTTGAGAAGTAGAACATAAGTTTCCATCAATAAAATGTTTTTGACTCTATTTATTACTCTTTGCATCTACCAAAGACAAACTCTCTTTTAGATTTCTTGAACATTTTTTCTTAAAGCGGAAGTTCGGTCATGCCTAGACTACTCCACATGACTTAACTAAAAGAAAAACAAATGCATAAGTGGAGGTTCTTAGTGCCCTTGGGACCCCCTTATTCCACAAAGAAAGGGTAGGATGGAAGGAAGGCGATACAATGTTAAGGACCTAAAGGCAATATGATAACTAGGCTTGAGAGCTGGTCAAACAACAACCTCATCAGAAAGTGTTACAAATAATTTTAATAACCTTTTCATCCCCCTCATGGGGCTTGATAACAAGTTTGCTTACACGAAAGGTGTGTAGATAAACCTGGTTGGGCGAGCTATGGTGGTTAACATGCTCCTTCTTTCTTCAATTATTTACTTTCTCTCTTTATGGAGATCGAAGGGCCAAAATATTGTCAAATTGGAAAGAATTTGCAAAAACTTTCTCTGGATGAGAGACCCTAAAAGAAGGGGTGTCCCCAAAATTAAATGGGCTACTTGTATAATCCAAAAAGATCAACGTGGTGGGGATTCTAAACATTGAAGGAATGGCCAATAAACTGGCAGCCAAATGTTTAATTTAAGCTTGGAGCAACAAGGATGCCTCATGGGCCAAACTAATTTTTAGAAACAAGGACGCTCTTAGGCTTATGGGCCTTCCAAGGTGGAAGGGTATGAATCCTTTCACTCTTTTGTTCTCCCCTATTAGGTTACTCCTAGAGGCTCGACCTTAGCTTGCTCCCTTTGGATGAGTTGAAACAATTTGTGAAGATCAACGAAGATTGGAAATGGGCAGCCGATATTAAACAAAATGATTCGATTTGGTTCCCTATCAAGGGCATCAAAGGTATTGAGCCTTGGAACCTTCAAAAATCTAGGAAGATTTGGAACAAAGGTTTTCATTTGTGGACACACCTCTGGAATTAAGAAACATGCCAATGTATTAGATTTGATGACATTGATGTGGCTAGGAGAGTGTACTATGAACAATGGTGCCTGTTGCAAAAAAGATTCAATGCTTGGGAGGGCTCAAGGACTCGCCTCCTTATTGGGCATGACTCCCCTCACCCTGACAGTCTCAGATGGCACAATAGGATATGATGTCTGGACTAGTTGATTTTTAGGTGGGATCTCAAGTTCCAATCCCTTTGGCATCCCCTCATCAAGGTTTAAAAATCGGTTTTTATGTGAAAAATCCTCCTCCAGGGAATTTGGACCAATGTAAAAGACAAAAAAATTTGTGGAGACCCTCAATGGCGTAAAAGATGGCTTCATTGAAATGGGGACTTGGGACACCTCTTCTTTTCATGCCCCAAGTGAATATCGATCTGACGAGCCCTTGAGAGAATCATGTTGCTACAAGGACAAATCAACTCAAAGCAAGCACTTTTGAGTGAAGCGATCAATTGTTCCTAAACAATGTGGAATGCTATAAGAGGTGAGACACTCTAGAAGATCTGGAAAGAGAGGTGTGCCGCCAACTTTGGTAGCCCTAAATAATGGTCGATCGAAAAATCTCCTTTCCTTTTAGGCAAAAGAATATCCAATTGGAAGAAGCCTCCACATTTTAAACATCATAGAGTGTTTTGCCTTGAGTGCAACAAGATTAAAAGCAAGTGTGCCCCTCATGAGGAGGGTGAAAGGGTTATCAACCTTCTTTGTAATGTCTTCTACCAAGTTTTAAGTAACCCCTGTTTTGTGGGATTGGGGGGGTCCCATGGGCCAAATGGTGGATTAAAGCTTGGAGTAATATATTTACCTCTTAGGCCAAAGTAATTTTCAAAAACAATAGTGCACATGTTTGTGTGTTTCCCTAGTTCCAAGGGTCAATATTTGCTCTCTCTATTTTTCTTTCCCCTTCTTTTTTACCCCTAAAGACTGAGAATTGGTTGGTTCATTGTGGAAAAGTTAGAACAAGATGGAACCCTTACTTCAAGATCAATGAAGGGTGGAAGTGGGCTACTGCTATTAGACATAACGACTCGATTTGGTTTTCAATCAAGGAAATCAAGTGTCTCATATGAAGTGTTTCAAAGTATGGAATAAAGGGTTGCATATGTGGAAACACCTCAGGAATGAAGACATTAAAAAATGGATTAGATTCTAGGACATTAACCCAACTTGGAGATGGATTATGAAGATTGGTGTCTACTAAGAGAAAGATTCAATGTTTGGGATAACTCAAAGTCTTGCCTCCTCCTCGATCAAGATCCCCCACATAGAAGGAATAAAATGGCACAATTCAAACAATTTGGAAGAAAATCCTTATTTCAAGAAGGATCTCGAACTTCATATCTTTCTTAGTAGGAAGTGGTGTCTCAACTAACTAGTATCAAGTGGAATTTTAAGTTCCTCACCCTATGGCATCATCTCATAGAGAATTAAAAAGCGGTTCTGATCTGTTGAATTCTCAATAGGGGAATCTCGACTAATGTTAAATCTAATAAAATTTATGGGGACCCTCTATTGTATAAGTGATGCCTCATGGTAGAGAAGACTAGAGCCACCTCTTCTTTTCATGCTCGAGAAGCTTATTGGCTTGGTAGGCCATGGGAAGGAAATTCAAATCAACAAGAAACAAGCTTTACTTGGAGAAGCGATGAGTTGATCTGCTATCTGATGGAATGTAATTAAGGGAGAAGCTCTCTGGAAGAT
>CM035409.1:24334656-24342156 GCA_020310875.1 Ceratopteris richardii | reverse complement strand
TACACAGTGGTCCTTATCCTTTTTTTAATCGTACAAATGCCATATATAAGCTTGAAATGCCATTGATGATGGAAATTCTACCATTGAGGATGAAAATGGTGCCAGATTTACATGCTATTGAAGTCCTAAATGCTATCGGAGGTTCTACTTGTGAATTTTGTATTAAAGATGAATGTGAAAATTTCATTGATAATAGTTTTTATTTGCATGAAGATGAAACTACTTTTTAAAGTGACCATAATAAAAGCAAGGCCTATCACCATTCATGAGGAAAAAATCATTTATTTCCTACTGTATATGCATATATGTATGTACATATGTTTATATGTATGTATGTACATACGTATATATGTATGTATGTACATACGTATATATGTATGTATGTATGTATGTATGTATGTATGTATGTATGTATGTATGTATGTATGTATGTATGTATGTATGTATGTATGTAGATACGTGTATATCTATGTATGTAAATATGTACGAATGTATGTATGTATGTGTGTATGTATGTATGTATGTATGTATGTATGTATGTACGTATGTATGTATGTATGTATGTATGTATGTATGTATGTATGTATGTATGTATGTATGTATGTATGTGTACACAATCCTTAAGTTTTTCACTTACAAAAAAATTGATACATCACCAATATTATGAATACTTACTAGGTCAAAATGAGCTTAAATAATAATCACAAAACATAATAAAGAAAAATAGAAGGAAAATTAGAGAAATGGAACACAAATACTAAACAATTCAACACTTTGCATTTCAACATTTTTTTATACATCTTTGATGTTATCAATAACACAAAGGTATCTATGGATTAGGCTCATCATGGAATAGATGTGTAAGGCATTTGCATCTTTAACACGTGTGGTATGAAGAGCATCATCTTAATGTACCTACCAAACAAACCATACCACTAGATTAGTAAGAACCAAAAAAGTGAAATGGGTGACAAGTACAACAACGACACCCAATTTTTATCCATGTCACACCTTACATAGTTAAAATTATAAGTGCACTAACTTTTTGGAACATTAAACAAAATAAGGTATTCATTGACTAAAGCCAAACCTTCATGGAAAGACATCTACATGGAAAGGAGTACTCAAAAGAGATATTGGACTAATAACTCAACCACTCTACCTACCAATAGAGTGGTAGTCTATTTGTATCATAATCAATATACTCCTACTTTGTTGCTTGAGTTCAAAGATAAGGCGAGCAATTCATATTGGAAAATCATGGAACCCAAAAGATTTTCTATAGGACCTAATCCTCATTCTTTGAGAGAAAACTTAGGAATTGAAGGATATAGAGGAAAAACACAAGGCATATGCCTATAGTAAGTACAAACCCTTTTGATGTTCCATTGCACAATATTGATGAGGAAGTCAACTCTAGATTTCTAAAGGAAGCTAGCCTTCTCATGGAGAAAGCACAAACATTTTTTGCTCAAAAGCCCATCCTCACTTCACTGATGGATCAAAAAATACACTTGTCTCATGCAATGCCTTAAAAAAGAAAAGAGCCAAAGGAAAATCCAATTGAGACTAGGATTGTGCCAAATTCTATTAATTCTTTGACTCTAGAGCTTATTGTTGATGAGTTAGAAAATGGAAACAATGAAAAGGTTGAATTTAGCTCAATGATGCCCAAAGTTGACGTGAGATTAGGTGCAAGAATCTAGATGGAAAAAAGAGAGGAAATATAAATTCAAAGTATTGCTAAGATCAATCACTACTTGAATGTGTCCGTGGAAAGAGAAGGGAATGGAAACTCGAGTATGGATGCAACCTAAGATCCAACTTCAATGATTCACTTTTGCCATCTCACTCTCTCCCTTCTCACCTTTTTCCTTTCTCTTACTCTATCTTTATGTTTTAACTCCTTGCTCTCACGCACAAACCCACACTCTTATACATGCACTTGCACACATTCACCTCCTTTTTCCATTCTCTCTTTCCCACTTTCTATCTTTCTTCCTTTCTTTCCTACTCTCTGTCTCACTCACTCTCTACCACGTTGAATCTCCCTTACACACACGCACATACACTCACAGACACTCCTACGCATATACTTGCACCCCCACGCTCATGCACGATCATCCTCTTACCCACTCTTACTCCCTTACTTCTCCCCTCTTCTCTTGATGCCCCAATTATGTTCTTACTGCTTTCTCCACTCCTTACTCCATTCAATACTCTTTCACACTCTGATAGATGCACCTTGCTCGTCGATTACCTTCCCCAAAAATTCCTCACTGCCCCACTTTGGTTCAATATTTGGGTGAATCTCAATTCTTGGATTATCCCTTTAATGAGAATGCTTCAAATATTGATCTTTGCACAAAGAGGATGAAGATGATGATCTCATGGAGTTGCCACCTCTCCCTGACATAATGATAATGCACCTCAATCTGCTTAGTGCGAGCATGGAACACATGGTTCCTTGCAACTGCCAATGCACTCTGACTGTCTGTGAAGATGGTGGTGGCAAAAGACTAACCAACACCCAAATCAGCCATAAGGTGTTTGAGCCACACACACTCAACAGTCACTGTGAAAGGTGCCCTATACTCAGCCTCACAAACTGGAAGTGGCCATATAGGTGATTCTTGCTCAACCAAGATATGCATGAGCTACCAAGCATGAAGCAAAAACCACCTGCGGACACACGAGTGTCATAGCAACCAGCCCAGTCAAAGTCAGAAAAAGCATGCAAATCTGGCGGTAGGGATCCCCCTTGGGAAAAAACAACCCAAGTAGCCGGGTACCACTCAAGTAGCAAAAGATGCGCTTATACTTCTCTCTCATATTTCTCTCTCTCTCTGTCTCTCTATCTGCATGTCTATCTATTTGTCTATATACTTATCTATCTATCTGTCTATCTATCTATCTATCTATCTATCTATCTATCTATCTATCTATCTATCTCTCTATCCATCCATCCATCCATCCATCCATCCATCCATCCATCCTGTTGAGATATCAAGCTCAACATGTGATGATCCAGGATGACACGTACCAGTTCTTTTTTTGTTTCTCTGACATGTATAGTGGTCACGCCGGTATATGTCAGGGTACTTCATTGAGCTTTATTAGATTTATCTACCGAGAGTGATGGCGCATTTGTTTCTTGCCAGCTCACTCATTCGCAGACATTAGGTTTTTCCTTATGTACTGGTCTTTATATATTGCACTGGTTGTATTCTTGTTTTTTAGGTCATTCTTGTACATTCCTTTTATGTAATAGAAGAAGAAGAAGAGGATCATTCTTCCTTGCCTCAATCTGCGTGTGTGCTTCTCCTTGAGAGTGAGAGTGTGTGTGTGAGCTCTCTTTCTTATCTCCTTCCTCATGACATGGTATCAGAGCCAGCGTGGCTGTAGAGAGCTCGTGGAGAAGGCGACGGTGAAGACTACGCGACAAGGCGTGGAGAAAACGTGATTTCACAAACGGCCTCCGTTTTCTACGAGAATCGCCGTGAAGGTAGAAGACCTCAAAATATTTTTGTGAGTTATCCCTTTAGGGTCACTCGCTTTTGTCAGATCGAAGTTTCGGAGCCATCTCGACCTCCGTTTCGAGCCCGCAAGGTGGGGCCCACAGAAAAACCAGGTCAGTTTCAGAAACTGTACCTTGCGTTGTGTTCGACGACACTCATATATTCTAGATCCAGAATTTCAAGCGATTCTGTGTACTGTTGATACATGAAAACTGTGTTTTTCTGAGATCGAACTGTCACGTCATAGTGCGACAGTGTTCAAGCAGAAGTGCTACTTGTAGTGTGTTGCGGTGTTGTGAATTGTTGCAAAAATGGCAAACGCGGATGGAATGAGTCAGCTTATGAGTGATAAGCTGGACAAGAACAACTTCCATGCTTGGAGATTCAGAATGACGAATTTCCTGATGGGAAAAGGTTACTGGAAGTACATCGAAGGAGAGAATGAAAATGCTCTGCAGTTACCAGAAAGGAATTGGACTGCAGAACAGTTAAGAGCATATGAGGAATGGAATCAAGGAGCACGAAAGGTAATGTATTGGCTATCTGTTAGCATACAGGATAGCATGATTGGACACATACAGGATGCCAAGACTCCAAAAGAGGCTTGGAACAGTTTGGTCACTTTGTACGAGACCAATACAAAGGCACGGAAATTGCAACTCAAGAACGAGCTGCATACATTGGAGAAAAAGAGCATGTCGGTAAGTGACTACACTCTAGAAATCAAAAGCATATGTGAGTCACTTGCATCTATTGGCGTGAATGTAGATGATGATGATAAGGTGGAAGTGTGCCTTCATGGTTTAGGAGCTGCATATAAGCAGTTCAGAACTTCTATACAGACCAGGGAAAATATTCCGAATTTTGCTGATCTGGTATCTATGCTGATCATTGAAGAAAAGAATCTTGGTGAGGATTCAAACTCCCAAGGAAAGCCCAGTTCTGAGCAGGTAATCTATAACCAAGACTAGGGTCAACAACAGAATCATGCAGGAGGAAGAGGACAATTTCGAGGCAGGGGGAGCCAAAGAGGTCGCAGAAATTTCCAAAGAAATGATTCAGGTAATGATAGTAAAACAACTATGCATCCACAAGTGCAGATGATTCTGAGAAGCTGTTTATGGTTCAACATCACATGATGAATACGATGTCTGCTAGTGTTTCAAAATCGAATGATAATGTCTGGTATGTTGATTCAAGTGCTTCAAATCACATGACCAGTCATGCAGAATGGTTTAGTAGTTTGCAGAAAATGCTAGTTCCTGGATATGTTGAAACAGGTGATGATACATCGCATCCTATTGAGCATACAGGAAACATAGCATTGTCTATGGAGGACGGAAAGGTAAAACATCTTGCTGATGTGCTGCATGTTCCAAATATAACGAAGAATCTAGTTTTTGTTGGACAAATGGTTGACCAGGGATTACAAGTCAGGTTCAATGCTTATGGATTATATGTAGAAGAGTACAAGCAGGATGGATGTGAAGATTCCTGAAATGAATGCAGCCATGTTTGCAAAAGGTGCAGGAGTTATTGCAGATATAGAGATATGGCACAAACGGATTGGACATGCAACCTTGCAAAGGTTGAAACTGATGCAGTCAAAGGAGATTGTCCATGGACTACCAAATTTCAAAGTTGCAGAAATGCAAAAGGTATGTGCAGCATGTCAATTTGGTAAACAATCAAGAGCATCATTTCCACATGACAAGCATGTTAGTGAGAATGTACTAGAAGTAGTACATATAGATGTTTGGGGTCCAGCAAAGACCACATCTATGGGTGGTTGCAGGTTTTATGTTACTTTCATTGATGACCATACACGCAAAGTATGGGTATATTTCATGAAAGAGAAGAGCGAGGTGTTTACTCATTTCCAGAATTTTAAAGTTATGGTGGAAAAGCAGACTGGGAAGTACATTCAGACATTAAGATCTGATGGAGGAGGTGAATACATGTCAAATGAGTTCAGCAGTTTTCTAAAAAATCATGGAATTCGGCGTCAGTTTTCATGCAGGTACACACCACAACAGAATGCTGTTGCTGAATGCAAAAACAGACATATTGCAGAAATAGCAAGAGCCTTAATGGCTGAGAAGAATATGCATCATTGTTATTGGGTAGAAGCTATGCATACTGCTGTATATATCATGAACAGAACTTCGACTGCTGTTGTACATCAAGTTACACCTGAAGAGAAATTTACAGGTAAAAAGCCAAACTTATCACATCTGAAAGTTTTTGGTTGTATTGCATATGTACATGTTCCAGATGAGTTGAGGACGAAGCTTGATCCGAAAGCAGAAAAATGTGTCTTCATTGGATATTCCCTTGAGCAAAAGGGGTACAAATGTTATAACCCACTCACACGACAGGTGAAGGTGAGCAGAGATGTGGTATTTGATGAAATGTCAAGCTTCTATGCAGATGCCAAAGAAGGACTGAATCTTGAACTAAATGACAATGAAAATGCTGAAAAATCTAGTGTAGAATCTCAAGTTTTGAGTGGACCGGATGCATCACCAAGCAATAGTTCCAACTCAAATCCATGGAGTGGAAGATTGCGTGGAAATTTTAGTCCAGCAAATTCATCAAATACATCCAAGAAAGGTAAAGAAAAGCATTCTGCTAGTAGTAAAACAGGTGCAGGTTTTGAAGACGTTGATGGAGATTCAAGCGGTTCAGAAAAGAGTCTTGATGAGGAACTTGGATTGCCCTCTGTGAAGACTCCAAGAGTAAGAAGGGCACATGCAGATGATATAAGAAGAAGTGACCCAGGACCAAGAAGATCTGGGAGGATGCGTAATTCAGTGCAACGATTGACATATGATAGTTACATGGCTCGCCATTGTGCCTACATGACAAAGGTAATACAAGATGTTGAACCTTCTTGTTTTGAAGATGCAATTGGTAATGCAAATTGGGAAAAAGCTATGGATGAGGAGATGGCTGCACTTTATGGAAATGATACATGGAAGCTGGTTCCATTGCCACAAGGAAAGAAATCCATAGGCTGCAAATGGGTTTACAAGGTAAAGCATAATGTTGATGGTAGCATAAGCAGGTATAAAGCACGATTGGTAGCTAAAGGTTATGCACAGACATATGGCATTGATTATGAGGAAACATTCAGCCCTGTAGCTAAAATGTCTACTGTCAGAACACTTGTTGCATTAGCTACAGCAAAAGGAGGGACTTTGCATCAGATGGATGTGAAGAATGCTTTCCTACATGGTGAGTTACAAGAAGAAGTATATATGGACCAGCCACAAGGATATGAAGATTCAAAGCATCCAGAATATGTTTGCAGGTTGCAAAAGGCTTTGTATGGGCTGAAGCAGGCTCCGCGTGCATGGCATGCAAGGATTGCTGATTACTTAACCAGCATTAGGTTTTCTATGTGTGATGCAGATCACTCACTATATGCAAGGAAGGCTGATGATGGCATCACTATTGTGGCTATTTATGTTGATGACCTGATTGTAGGTGGTGATAATGAAGAAAGCATCAAAGAGGTAAAGAAACTCTTTATGCAGGAATTCGACATGAAAGATCTTGGTGTGCTGCGCTATTTCTTGGGCATTGAGTTTATACATACAGAAACAGGTATATGGATGTCGCAAAGGCAATATGCCTTGAATATGCTACAAAAGTATGGTATGGCTGATTGTAAGCCAATTTCTATGCCATTAGATCAGAATTTGAAATTGGATACTACATCACGTGAAGCATTGGAAAATGCTACTATGTACAGGAAAAATCCAGGAAGCCACATTTGGATGCTCTACGTTATGTGAGTGCTACTTTGGATTATGCATTGTTTTATGAAGCTGGTGTAGATTTGCAGGTTCATGGATACACTGATGCAGATTGGGCTGGTAGTACTCTAGATAGAAGATCTACTAGTGGCTTTCTTTTCTCACTTGGAGGTGCAGCTATTACATGGAGCAGTAAGAAGCAACCCACTGTTGCTTTGTCG
>CM035409.1:24317156-24319656 GCA_020310875.1 Ceratopteris richardii | reverse complement strand
AACGTTCATGAGTTTGAAATTGTCCAAAAGTTTTCTATGTTGTTGTAGAGCCTATCTTGGTTCGACCATGTAACAAAGACATATTATGAAAAACATATACCAAATCATAGGCATGTGATACAGTAAAGTGACTTATTCATTTTGAATTAAGAAAAACATATGCACTCTAGTTACATTCACAACTACCACTTGAAGTTTTTATTGAAAACACTCTCATAGCTATATGTTGTAACTCCACTATTTCACCTCCATACTCTTTCCACCATCCAGGAGGTGAATGCTTCTTGAATGTTGAGCAAGATAATCACAATAGTTTTTAAATCACAATACTTTTTAAATCACAATAGTTTTTAAATCACAATAGTTTTTTAAATCACAATCATATACACACATGCACATCCTATTGTGAAGTAAGAATTAATGTTATTTTAGGCAATCACATTAGTTTTGAAATCACACGATATACACACATGTACATATAGTAATGTAAAGTAAAAACCCATGTTCATTTAGACAATCACAATAGTTTTTAACTCACAATCATACGCACAAATACAAACACATACATATGTGTACTATTGTGAAGTAAGAATCAATGTTGAGTTAGACGAATCACAATACCTCTTTGATAAGATAGGTGATTGAGGAAGTCAAGTTACACCTGGATCTGATCAATAAGAGCTATATCTCATACAATATCATCAACGATTGGGGCCCCCTTCCCTCTCCCAAAGTGTGGACTTGATTGTCTCTGATCACTACCACATTGTGATTACCTTCAAGCCGATCATCAGTCTCAAGAAAGCCCCTTGGTTACATGCCAATCCAACCACTTTCTCTCTCCCCTCGGCCCACTGCGAGATTATTGAGGCTTGGAGCAGGGCCTTTGCCTCCTTCTACTCGCCAGCTAGGTGTTGGAGGAGGGCTATCCTGCAAACTCGTTACATCTTGGCCAGGGCTCATAAGAATCTTCAAGCCATTCATCATGCTAGAAGGGAAAATATTTATTGGAGGCTATGGGATTTGGAGGTAGAATTTAACAAAGGCCACTTACAATACCAGACTGGACTCCAAAAAATCAAAAGCATGATGAGATATGAAGAAGAAATTCAAAGAAGAATCTACAAATATACTTTGAAGATTGGTGGGGAGATATGGAGGAAAAGCATACTAAAGAGATGTGTAGCCTTCTCAAGAAGAAGCAATCCAAGGAAGTGATTCCATTCATGATGGATCCCGATGGGGTTGAATGCAAAATAGGTTAAGAAAATAGTACACTGATTGTCAACCACTTTACCCAGCTCTTCGGGTTTTCCACGCCTCTTTCTTCTCATAGACATGACTACATGGCTGCCATCTCGTGCGTTAGAACCAAAAAAATCCCACAAAAACCTGAAAGCTCTTTATGAAGCTTCCATCTCGAATGCTGAGATTCTAGAGGTAAGTGATTCCCCTCCTAATGGCAAGAGCCTGGGGTTGAATGGCCTTATCAATGAGTTCTTCAAGACCTTCAAGCATGTGGTGGCTACTCCTTTACATTTGGTGTGGCAAGAGGCTATTTCTTTAGGCATGATTCCAAATTGTCTCAATGAGGGCATCATCAAGCTCATTCACAAAGAAGCAAGCAAAAATAGAATCAAAAATTGGCATCCAATTATGATGTTGCAAACCAGTTACAAGATCCTAGCAAAGGTGATTGCGAACCATATTACATATCACTTTCAAGACTGGATCAATGAGGATCAAAAAGGGTTCATTAAGGGGAGGTCCATCCTCGAGGCTATCATTGATGTTTGGAAAGGTCTGGTTTTTGTTGAGGAATCGGTGAAAATGTCCTCTTCCTTTATATTTACTTTGACAAAACTTATGACACACTCGAGTGGGAATTCATTCTCCAATCATTGAAAGACATTGGTTATGGACAAAAATTCATTAAGATGATCTTTACTCTATTATGAAATGCAACTGCTCATATAAACATCAGTGGTCAACTCACTCAAGCAATTAGATTAAAATGTTCTATCATACAAGAGTGCCCATTGGCCCCTCTTCTCTTTGTTATCACGGTTGATGGTCTGAGCTACTTTGTTAACCATCAGGCTCACTTAGGTCATATTCAGGGCCTCAATCTACCTCTCAATCAAGATCAGATGATCATGAAACTTGTTTTGGATGATACTAATGTCTCTGTGCATAATGACACATTAAGCATTGACACTTTTTGGAGTTGTCTGAATACTTTTAGTGAGGTTTCGGAATCCAAAATAAATCATTCTGAAATTCCTTTTAGGGTAGTTATTGGGCATCCTCCTCAATTGCTTATTGCCCATGGTTGTCAGTTGATCCCTAGTGGTCAAATCTTTTGCTTCTTAGGTATTTCCGATGGGATTCGACATTTCGATGGGGTAGCAATGGAACTGGGCTGTCTCAAAGCTTGAGAGCAAGTTAACCTATTGGAAAGGTGTGCAGATTAATCTGGTTGGATGTGCTATGGTGATTA
>CM035409.1:24294656-24297156 GCA_020310875.1 Ceratopteris richardii | reverse complement strand
ATAATAAGCGTCATCATTCATGACATGATAATATATCAAAAAAGTGAGGAGTCAAGATCAAAGTCTAAAGATGATGAGTATGAAGCAAAATAAAGGCAAAGCTCAAGTAACTCAACATACATGATGCATGTGACATAGTCACATGGATGTATCATGAATCATGATAAAGTGAGAGAATGTCACACATCCTCATCTCCTACATCATCATCAGCAGCAATAGCATAATCCTCCTCCTCCTCATCCTCAATGGAATCCTCCTCATCCTCAATGGTATCCTCCTGACTCTCCATAACAGTATGAGCTATGAAGCAACTATCTCACCATCATCTTCTGCTTGCAATGAAATGAGTCTCTGATCATCGGCTTCTTTCTCTATCATGTCAAGTGTCACTTCTATTTTTTGAAATCCTCTTTCCTGAATTTTAGATATGAGGCGAAGATTTGTATGAATATACACTAATTTCTCTACATTCTTAGGCAATAATCTGTTTCGCCTCTTTGTATGTATCAAAGAGAAAGTGCTCCAATTTCTTTCACAAGGTGAAGCACAAGTACCTTGTGAAAGAATGCGAAGAGCTAACTTTTGTAAATTGGGAACACATGGTCCAAATTGTTCCCACCATCTCACAGCATAATGCATTCTACTCTCATCTCGTACAACAGGACGTGAGAATGCACCTGACAAAGATTTAAATACATCTAGTTCATCACATAATTGACCTTGCTTTTTAACATCACCGCGTGTGTATCTCTCTATAACATCCATCCATCCATTATACACCTCTGTATCCATGTGTGGTGACTTTGCCCTCCAAATGGGATGAAGAACATAACCTGCTGCATGTAGAGGAGTATGTAACATCTCCCACCTCTCAATACATAAAGACTTCACTTCTTCTAACCTGGCAGAATCAATGCAATCCAAGGAGGAAATTTTTTCAATCATTCTATCTGTGAGCTCATAAATCAACCCCATTGTCGCCCCTTCTCTATCTGCCAAGCGTAAAATTTTTAGGATAGGGCTGCATATAGTAACAATCTCTCTCACATTTCTCCAAAAAAAAGGACTAAACACAATTGCAGAAAGCTCTTCAGCCTTTTGAGTTTTTGCAACCCTTTTTCTTGTATATTCAGGGCATACCATCAAAGAGCGCAAACCATTGTATACACGCTCATCAAGCAAATTAGTAAGCATTATGAATGCATAAGCAAACCTTGTAGGAGCTGGCTTCACCAAATCTTTTTGGCTGAATTTTCTAAATAATGCAAGCACTGTAGGCTTCATTGTAACAAATGTGACAATCTTTGTTGCATTCTCAAATACGGGTTTTACCCATGCAAGCTTTCCGATGTCCTCAAATAGAAGATCCAATCAATGACATGTGCATCGTGTATAAAAGATGTGGGGCCATTGTTCTTCCACCAAATCACCAGCCCGTATACAATTGGATGCATTGTCCATCACAACTTGGACTACATTGTCTTCTCCAACATCCTTGATGGCATCTTTCAAGATTTCAAAAATAAACTCACCTGATTTAACTTCACAAGAGGTATCCACAGATTTCAAAAACACTGTTCCATAAATGGAAGAGACCATAATATTGATGATTGGCCTGTTTCTAGTGTCAGACCAGCCATCACAAACAATGCTACATCCAAAGATCTTCCATGTTTCACGAATCTGTATCAGATCACCTTCTATGGTTCTCACTTCTTCATGCAACTCTTTTGATCTCAATTGCTGATATGAAGGGGGCTTATAAGATTGGCCTACCTTGCCAACAGCTTGGAGCATGTCAAGGAAGTAAGGACTCCTCACTTTCCAAAAGGGAATGTCCTCTGCAAAGAAATAATGACGCACAGCCGTATTTGCCTCTTTCCTAGCTTGGACATCCCAAACTTTGTCCAAAGGCCCTTTTGAAACTTTTGCCCTCTTTCCTACATGACCTGCAGAGGAATCTCCAGCTCCACTATCATCACATTGTGATGGATCTGCATATGATTCAGCATATGATTGCATATTTGCACAACTTCCACTACCACTATCAAGTGTCTTCCCATGCAATTTCCTGCATGTATCCCCCTAGTTGTTTCCTGACGCGTCAGCTATCCTTAGCTGACGTTACTGACTTCTGTAGCTGACGTGGCGTTACTGACGGGTAGCTGACGGGGGCATTGCAGAAAAACAATTCTTCTCTCATATGTTGGTTCCTTCAAGGTGGGACATTGTCCACCCTATTAGGCACTGTATAGTGCATTAATGTTTAGGTAACATGAATCAACTTGTATGTTCATTGATGTTTATGTGCATAATGCACACATGTGAAGAGCAGCATAGTGCTTTAGTCTGCCTGGGCATGTGGGCTGCAAATTGCAATGCAACAGTGCATTACTGATGAGGCAACATCAACGAGAAACTATGATATGGATGTGCATAATACACATGCTTACATGTATGGTGAATAATGCACACATGTGCAGATCAGAAAAGTGCATT
>CM035409.1:24282156-24284656 GCA_020310875.1 Ceratopteris richardii | reverse complement strand
ATATTGTTGGAGATAGATGTCGGCGGAAGCACGCGAACAGCACAAGGAAGAAGAAGAAGCTTGGAGCACAAACACACAATACTGAATGTATTATTAGAGAATGTACAAAGATAAGTAGCCCATTAGGGCAATAGGCATATATACAAGCCGGGGGGAAAAAAACTCCTAAAGAGGGAAAAAAGTGCCACAGCGGTCCTAGAGTGTTCACACACATCACTACCTAAATATATCAATAAATCCCCCCTGGGAGTGATGCGTGAACAAGGAGCTGGCACTCATGTATAAGGAAGTGCCAAGCTATGTGGAAATCATCAATGTGCTTAGTGCGAGCATGGAACAGAGGGTTCCTCGCAACTGCCAATGCGCTCTGACGGTCAATGAAGATGGTGGTGGGAGAAGTCTGACCAACACCCAAATCAGCCATAAGGCGTCTGAGCCACACACACTCAACAGTAGCTGTGAAAGCTTCCCTATACTCAGCCTCACAACTGAAAGTGGCCACACTAGGCTACTTTTTGCTCAACCAAGATATACATGAGCTACCAAGCATGAAGCAAAAGCCACTAGTGGACATACGAGTGTCATAGCAACCAGCCGAGGCTAAGTCAGAAAAAGCATGCAAATCTAGCGGTAGTGATCCCCCCTTGGGATAAAACAACCCAAGTAGCCGAGTACCACTCAAGTAGCGAAAGATGCGCTTAACCGCCTGTCAATGCTTGACACCTGGGCAATGCATAAACCTGCTCATATGTGAGACAGCAAACTGAATATCTGGCCGAGTAATGCATAAGTAAATCAGGCATCAAAAGCCTGCTGATAGAGGACAACCTCAAATGCATCTCCAGCATCATGAAGACTCACAACTGAAAGTGGCCACACTAGGCTACTTTTTGCTCAACCAAGATATACATGAGCTACCAAGCATGAAGCAAAAGCCACTAGTGGACATACGAGTGTCATAGCAACCAGCCGAGGCTAAGTCAGAAAAAGCATGCAAATCTAGCGGTAGTGATCCCCCCTTGGGATAAAACAACCCAAGTAGCCGAGTACCACTCAAGTAGCGAAAGATGCGCTTAACCGCCTGTCAATGCTTGACACCTGGGCAATGCATAAACCTGCTCATATGTGAGACAGCAAACTGAATATCTGGCCGAGTAATGCATAAGTAAATCACGCATCAAAAGCCTGCTGATAGAGGACAACCTCAAATGCATCTCCAGCATCATGAAGACTCAATCGTAAGCCTGTCTCCATAGGAGTGGCAATAGGCTTAAAGTCTTCAAGGCCAAAACGCTGCAATAATGTGTCAATATATTTCGTTTGACACAAAGCCAATCCACCATCAACTTGCATAAACTGAATGCCCAAATAGTGATGCAAATGCCCCAAATCAGACATCTCAAATGAGGCATGCAAATCAGCCTTAAAATCAGCAATATGCTTCTCAAAGACCAGTGAGCAGCATGTCATCAACATAGACAACAATGATCAGAAGCACATCATTAGCACGCTTAACATATAAGGTGCCCTCAGTTGGACTGTTCACAAAACCATGTGCAATCAGATAGGCATGTATCTTCTCATACCAAGCACATGGTGCTTGCTTTAAACCATATAATGCCTTCTTTAACCTGCACACCTGGTTTTCATGCCCTTTCTGCACAAAACCACGAGGCTGAAAAACATACACTTCTTCATGCAAGTCACCATTCAGAAATGCAGTTTTAATGTCCAACTGATGTACATTCCAACCATGATGGGCTGCAAGTGCACAAATGCTCCGAACAGTAGTCATACGGCTTGTAGGTGCAAAGGTCTCATCAAAATCAATGCCTCTTTCCTGCGCATAACCCTTTGCAACAAGCCTACCCTTATACCTGTCAACTGTGCCATCAGGTTTACGCTTCAGCTTGTATACCCACTTAGTGGCAATGGCCTTCTTGCCAGGAGGCAAGTCACATAAAGACCAAGTACCATTCTTCATTATAGCATCATATTCAGATTGCATAGCAGCCATCCAATTTTTTGAATTCTGTGCTTCATCAAAAGAAACAGGCTCATTCTCATCACAGAGACTAGACGCAGCCATAGCATAGCAATCTGATGCAAAGGAGGCACTATGAGAGCCTGAACGAGTACGATATGACAAAGGTGCATCTAATTTGCTGTCACGCAAAGTCTGCACCAACCATTTTGGCATAGTTTTTGCCTGCTCAATATCAGCTCTCTCATCAACAAGTGCATCATGTAAATCTGCATCAGAAATGGAATGATCTGCATCATCATATGAAACCTGCAAAGGCTGAGAAGTTGCCTCATTAGGACAGGCACTAGACTGTCCACCTGTAAAAAGAGGCATCAAAGTATCATACATATCTTTAGAGCTAAGAGATGTCTCCTTAGTACATGAAAGCAATGGCTGAATAGCATCTTCCACAAAGACAACATCACGGCTAACCAAAATGCGTTTAGTATGTGGATGATACAGACGATAGCCTTT
>CM035409.1:24259656-24267156 GCA_020310875.1 Ceratopteris richardii | reverse complement strand
AAATGCAACTATAGGCACATGGTAGTCAGCCACAAGACTTATAGTCCTCGGCTTCATATGTATAGCAAGCATTGACTGAATAATATAGTACACCCCCACTAACATCATAATATACTCCTCTCTACTTCTTTTGCATTAGACATCACACAGTAATTGACCCTTGTATGACAATCCTTTCCAAAAGCAGGCACTTGCTGACACACTTCTGAGAGACCTTCTGATAATAAAGTGATTACTGAGAAGTTTGATATCATTAATCTTGTACATAACTAAATATATAACATATATCAGGATTGATTGGTGTGCTTGAGGTGAAAAAAATGTAAAACCAAAAAAGTGGACCCCACACGTTGAACGCATTCCCTTGTACATGTATGCATATACATATACAACATTCTTTTGTATGTATACATATACACATTGTAATTATTTCCAAACTTCTATGAAAAAAAACGGATCTATCTAGCACTCTTGCTTCTAGGAAAAATCGAGGAAAAAATTATGTTTACCAGATATGTAGCCCTTGACACAGGCTTCAAAAGATCAGTGTAGGCAGTTGTGACAAGTGCAGACCATTGAGCATAGTACTCCTTTTCTTGCTGGAAATGGACAATGAAAAAGCCTGAAATCATTACTGCTGTCTGCATCAAGGTGGATAATCAAAAACGACCACAAGCCATAGACAATACCACTGATTTCCCATGCGTCAAATCAGGATGCAATGTTTTCATGAGGCTCTTGTACTTGGCTTCCAAATCCTTTAAATCTATATCAAACCTTTGTTCCCTGTCCATGCATCACCACGTCTTAGTATATGACTGGTAAACTAAAGAATCTGACAAACGATCACACATAAAATACTTCACTGGTCAAAAATATCAAAGTAAGTGATGTCTGAATTTGGGGGCTGCACAACATTGCAGAAGGGGCACATAAGAAAGTTCTTCCCCGACTTAATTTTTCCACATGCCCAGCACTCTTCCTTTATTGCATATACTTCAGATGAATCCATGCGTACAGAGACTGTTCTTGTAGCGTTATAATTCGGATGTTTGAAATTTGATCTTGATGGACATAGGCAACAACCATATGCCGTTGGGCCTATACATGAAAAGCATGTGTTCATGCCTACCCGCAGGTACTCCCATCTGCAGGCTTGCATCAAGCCAACCATTCGTGAGCAAAGGCTTTCTGAAGAATTTGATGCATTCTGCACAGCGCATTTTGGATGCTCGAAATGAGCACCAATACTAAAGACACCACTGGAATGCGTGGAAGCATCTGTTCGTACAGCCACGCTAGGACATGACAGCTTTGAGCTCCACAAAAGAGGCCGCCTCTTGGACCTGAAGATGACAATTACGAATTCACAAATTTTTTTTTAAAAAGCATAAATAAGTAATGGACATATCCAATAGGAAATAATACCTCGGACTGGATATGCCCTTCTGAGAAGTCAGCAACTCTGATAGAAACCGAGCCATTTAAACTTAGTTCCCTGTGAGATAAAGCTCAAAAAACCCGAACGTCTGTCAGGCAAGACAAAAAGGTCATGGACTCCAATCAATTGCCTTCTAGAATAACATCGCATGCGTTAAAATTCCGCCATGTTTTAGTCGAACACATCTATTTAAACAATGCCATTTTTGTTACACCACCTACGAATTGCAAACTAATATTTCAGATTTTCATAGATGGGAAAGTATTTTACATGCCATTGTTTCTTGTAATGTTTGGTATCATAGCTTGGGAATGTGACTTTCCAGGACTAAGAGTTTCAATTCATCCGAACCAGAGGCTATGTTAGCAATCATGCATACCATAATACCTACCAAGATATCACCAAAACCATCGACCTCCTGATACCAATGAGCTAGCTAGACTTGCTCTGTAGCGCCAAAGACTTGAAGCCGTCACGCGATGGTCGCCGTATCCCGGCTTCGCATTATATTTCGCCTCCCCGCCGTAGGAACAATGATTCTTCATGCAGCGACACAAGTGAGGTCTGCTTCCAGAAAAGATATGGCATATGTCTCACGTTTTCCACTAAATTAGAAGACTGTACACGTTGACAAACACTGATATGTATAATGTGAGCTGGGGCTAAATTATGAGTACATCTTTTATGCAACTTAAATTACATTTAAGGCTTTTTTTTTTTGGAAGTTTGGTCTTGTGGTTACACTTGTATTAGGCTTCAAAATTTAAATAACAATTCACACATCAAGAAGACTCCTTTTCTTTCCCATTTTCAAAGGCTAACGTTAAGTCGATATGCAAGTCTCGACTTTCAATTTAGGAATTCAATGTATTTACCACTACATCATGTTTAAGTTTTTAGATTATTTTGTATGAAACTTCATAAAACTATGGGTTGGAATTCATATTAATCCATACGTAGGTTAGAATTAAAAGCATTTGAGCCTTAAGCCTTGGAAGATAAAAGGTTTCCAAGTTGAGATTGACTACATCTTAAAGGTTCAAGCCAAATCACCTTAGTCATTTAGCTTACCTAGCCTTATTTAACGACAAAATTCTTTTTCACCCACTTGTTAGTATACGACGGTGATGCATGTGAACACAATTAGGATCATCACAGTATTTTTTTCCTTCTTTGACAGGTTTCTTCCTCCGGTTTGCATATATGCCAATAACCCTAATTATCTACTTATTTTTGTATGTTCACTTAGTAATACACTTAGTCTTGTGCTCCAAGCTTCTTCTTCTTTTCTTCTTCTTCTTCTTCTTCTTCTTCTTCTTCTTCTTCTTCTTCTTCTTCTTCTTCTTCTTCTTTCCCAATTCTTAAACTCCAACAATTGGTATTAAAGAAATCAGTTACTTCTAAAGGCATGTCCTTGCACTACAAGAATGATGGGGGCATAGCAACACCCCCATTCGAAAAAAAAGCAGGGACCATCGCTTATGCGGTGCACGTGTTAGAAAGCATCACATAAGCGACACCCCAAAAGAAGAATAAAAAAAATAAACCCGGAGTGTTGCATAAGCGATGTCAAACATCGCTTATACGATGCTCATAATGACCATCGCTAATAGCGTCAAAGCCTACGAGTGACGGTGGCAAACTAGTTGCCATGCTTTAGTGTTGCATAAGTGATGCATGGGGAATTGAAAAAAAAAAAGATTTCTCTTGACATATTTGTGTTACGATCAAGTGAGAGAGCGAAGGAGCGAGCGAAAGAGCAAAGGTACATGCACATACATACACACATATGCATACACACATGCACATACATACACACATATACACAGACATATGCATACACACACATGTGCATACATACTCACATGCATTCGTACACACACATGCATTCGTACACACACATGCATATGTATACATACACACACACATGCATATGTATACATACACACACATGCATATGTATACATACATACACACAAGCACATACACACACATGCATATGTATACATACATACACACAAGCACATACACACACATATGCATACACACACATACACATACAAATACTTACACATGCATACACACACATACACTCACATGCATACATACACTTACATGCATACATACACATACACATATGGATACTTACACATACATACACACACATAGACACACACATACACATATAGATACTTACACATACATACACACACATAGACACACATATACATATACACATACACATATACACATACACACACATACACTTTCACATACAGATACTGACACACGCATAGACACACACACATACACTCACATGCATATATACACTCACATGCATACATACACTCACATGCATACATACACACACATGCATACACAACACATATACACACACGATACATACATATGCATACACACACATATACATACACACACATATACATACATCCACATATGCATACACCCACATAGAGATGCACATACACACACATAGAGACACACACATACACACACATACACATGCATACACACAAACATACACACATATACACATATAAAAACACACATATAATCATATATGTATGTATGTATGTATGTATGTATGTATGTATGTATGTATGTATGTATCTATGTGTGTGTGTGTATATATATATATATGTGTGTGTGTATGTACATACACACACACACACACATATATATATATATATAATCCATTTTGTTTTATATATACAGATGTCATAGAAAAAGAAAGGCGAAACTTACTCTCATAAAGAATCTTATGACAGAGAAAATCCACCTGATTCCTTAGGGGCTATCATGCATGAGTATGCAGACATGTCCAATGAGGAATTAGACTTTACCATACAGATGCTTACCCAACGGCCAGAGGAAGGCTCCTCTGCGGCTCCATTTGCAGGAAGAGAAATATTTCCCCATAGGTATGTTTTCGTTTCATAAATTAATTATAACACATGTTTTTATTCATTTTTATCTATTTATTTTCAAGACACCTATACCACCTCTAGCTCGTGAAAGCACAACATAGGTGCCAATGAGGACATGCATAGGTATCCTAGGGCTAGAGTGCGACATAGAACCTAAGGGAAATATAGTATACATGAGGCATGGGTTCGAGTTTAAAAGAAGAATGAGAGCTTTATGTGACTCCTTTAGGTGTTTTGTTCACTTGAAATGGAAGTAAGTATAAGTTTTACATATAAATTGAGATAAATATTTTATGTTTTACTTATATGATTTTTTTTCTTTTGTATTGACTTTGATAAGAGAGACAAAAGGTATGTACTTAGTTCATTGGAGATAGAATTTGGCACTGGGTGGTCTCATAAGTGGTGTTTCAAAGAGATGCGGATACTCATGGCACATCGCCATGATAATGCACGGTATGCATTGCTTTTATTTGTTTTATTTGTGTGTGTGTGTGTGTGTGTGTGTGTGTATATATATATATATATATATATATATATATATATATATATATATATATATATATATATATATATATATATATATATATATATATATATATATATATATATATATATATATATATATATATATATATATATATATATATATATGTGTGTGTGTGTGTGTATGTATGTATGTATGTATGTATGTATGTATGTATGTATGTATCACTACAACATATCGAGGGTATACCGAGGATGCTACTGAGGCAAATGAACGGGCGTGATTTCTTCACGACGTCGGTGTTAGAGTTGGTATATGCCTCGGAAAGAAAGCGCCGGTATCGACGCTGGTATAAGCGTCGGTATAAGCGTCGGTATAAGAGTCGGTATATGCCTCGGTATTACCGACGCTTATACCGACGTCCATACCGACGCCTATACCGACGTCCATACTGGAGCTACCAACGCGTATACCGACGACCTTTTCTGCACAAATTTTTTTGGGCAGAATGTGTTGTCTTTTGCTACAGCATGATGTTGTCTAGCAAAAGACAATACACTCTGCCCAACTGAGCACATGTGTTATGTACTCTAATGGCAACCAAAACATAAACTTATATGAGCAAAAATGATCAATGAATCATGTACAGAAAATTGTATATTCCATAAATGAAAAATGTACAAAAGTGTGGCAAACCACTTCTATATATGAATCGAATACAAAATGTGACAAAGCACTTCCATATAGGAATCGAATACAAAATTATGGTACATCATTGCCACATAGGAGTGTAATACAAAATTGTGGCAATGTGACAAAACACTTCCATATAGGAATCGAATACAAAATTATGTTACATCATTGTCGTATGCGAGTGTGATACAAAATTGTGGCATTGATCAAAATATTTACACCTACAATCCTGCAACAAAACATATGTATAAAATAAGACCAATTAACATGACATTTATAAACAACAATTAAAAACATGAAACCAAGATATAACTTTACCTAATCAAGAATATTCTCCCATGAGACGATTGCACCGCGTCCCTCTAAGTCTTGTAACAGTGCAGTCAGTCCATGTCCATATCCATATGATTCTTCACTTCACGTCGGAGGACGACCCATTGCCAACTCCTATAATAAATATGCAAAATGCTAGATGAACATACATAATGTGTTTAACACAAACAACTTCAATAATTAACATGATACTTACAAATTGGTAGCGCATACTGTCGTATCCGCCGCTACCTAAATGCGACGTTCCAACTGTATCTAAACGTGTGGCCGCCGCGTCTCTCTGTTGACGATATCGGTCAGGAGTATGTTGCTTCTCATCCTGAATCGATTCCCATTCTTCGACATCTATTCATATAGGCTTCGATAAGCCTGCTCTAAAAGCATCACGCACTTCCGATCGTCGATGAGACATTACCTCGCGTGCCGTATGTTGAATCCATTCGGAACTCACAATAGGATTCCCAGGTGCTGGCCGGTACTCTTCATATATGCATTGTGTGATATGATTTTTAGAGTCCCTATCTTGTTCGGTCCATTTTAACATTACTAAATGACCGAATTCGATGGAGCAGAGTTGTCGAATGCACTGACGCATTGACTTTCTGGCCGCATCCATAACTGGAGCTCCATTACGGATATGATATATCTTGGATTCGTCATGATCATGCACACCCCAAAGTGTACGTGGAGATCCCATCTGATGCAATGTGAAGATCTCATCTCATCCAATGTATGTATATGCATGCTTGTATACATATGCATATGCATTCATGTATGCATATGCATGCTTGTATGCATATGCATGCATGTATGCATATGCATGCTTGCATGCATATGTATACATGCATTCATGTATGCATATGCATACATGCATGTATGCATATGCATGCATGTATGCATATGCATTCATGTATGCATATGCATGAATGCATATGCATACCTGCATGTATGCATATGCATGCATGTATGCATATGCATTCATGTATGCATATGCATGCATGTATGCATATGCATGCATGTATGCATATGCATGCTTGTATGCATATGCATTCATGCATGCATATGCATATGTGCATATGCATTCATGTATGCATATGCATGCATATGCATACAAGCATGCATATGCATATGCATATTCATGTATGCATATGCATGCTTGTATGCATATGCATGCTTGTATGCATATGCATGCTTGTATGCATATGCATTCATGCATGCATATGCGTTCATGTATGCATATGCAAGCATGCATATGCATTCATGTATGCATATGTGCATATGCATTCGTGTATGCATATGCATGCATGTATGCATATTCATGTATGCATATGCATGCTTGTATGCATATGCATGCTTGTATTCATATGCATGCTTGTATACATATGCTTCATGCATGCATATGCATATGTGCATATGCATTCATGTATGCATATGCATGCTTGTATGCATATGCATGCTTGTATGCATATGCATTCATGCATGCATATGCATATGTGCATATGCATTCATGTATGCATATGCATGCATGTATGCATATGCATGCATGCATGCATGTATGCATATGCATGCATGTATGCATATGCATGCATGCATGTATG